>JAMXBD010003504.1:0-117111 GCA_024138025.1 Combretum micranthum | reverse complement strand
CAATGAGTTTCCTGACATTTTCCTAGGATTACCTGGATTGCACCAAAGAGAGATTGATTTCGAGATTAGCTTGATGCCAAATACTGAGCCGATATAAAAGCTCCATATCGCATGGTACCGGTAGAGTTGAAGGAACTCAAGAAGCAATTACAAGAGCTTTTGGATCAAGGATTTATACGCCCAAGTGTCACACCATGGGAGCACTAGTTTTGTTCGTTAAGAAGAAGGATGGATCCATGAGGTTATGTGGAATTATACCGGGAGTTTGAATGGGTTACAATCAAGAATAAGTATCCATTGCCCCGGATTGATGATCTCTTTGATCAGTTGCAAGGAGCAAGCGTGTTTTCACGCATTGACTTGAGATCTGGATACCATTAGTTAAGAGTAAGGCCGGAGGATGTACCAAAGACTGCTTTTCGAACTCGATATGGACATTATGAGTTCTTAGTAATGTCTTTTGGATTGACAAATGCACCTGCCGCTTTCATGGACTTGATGAATCGAATCTATAAGCCCTTTTTGGATAAGTGCGTTATAGTTTTCATCGAAGACATTTTGGTCTACTCAACCACACGAGAGGAACATGAGGAACACCTCCGTATGGCGCTTCGGACATTAAGAGAACATAAGTTGTATGCCAAATTGTCAAAGTGTGACTTTTGGTTGATAAGATTTCCTTTTTAGGACATGTTGTTTCAGGAAATGGCATATCGGTTGACCCTGAAAAGATTAAAGCAGTGATGGAATGAAAGCAACCAAAGACGGTAACTGAAGTAAGAAGCTTTCTTGGACTAGCTGGCTATTATCGAAAGTTTGTAAAGAATTTCTCGACTATAGCCAAGCATTAACGCAACTTACTCAAAGAATGAGAAGCATCGTTTGGACCGATAAAAGAGAAAGGAGTTTCAAGAGCTCAAGCAAAAACTTGTATCCGTACCGATACTTTGTTTTGCCAAACCCTGAGAAGCCTTACACGGTGCATAGCGATGCATCAAGAAATGGTCTTGGATGTATGCTAATGCAAGAAGGAAAAGTGATTGCTTATGCTTCACGACAGTTGAGACCACGAGCAAAATATCCACGCATGACTTGGAGCTAGCTGCGTTGTTTTCGCACTCAAGATATGGAGGCATCACTTGTATGGACAAAGATGCGAAATATATACGGATCACAAAAGCTTCAAGTATCTATTCACTCAGAAGGAGTTGAGTTGAATATGAGACAACGGAGATGGTTAGAGCTTATAAAGGACTATGATCTTGGAATCAACTATTGTCCAGGAAAAGTTAATGCCGTCGCGGATGCCTTGAGTCGGAAGAATCATGAGGAAGTTGCCGCCTTATTAACTGACCAAAAGGAGTTGGTAAAAGAATTCGAAAGGCTAAGTATTGAATTCATTGGAGGAGATGTGGAGGTGGAAATATCTAGCTTGGTGATAGAACCAACCCTGGTGGAACGAATTAAAGAAGCTCAACGATATGATGAAGTCATACAAAGGATCAAACGGGAAGTACAAGCGGAGAAGTATGTTGATTTCACCATAGATGAAGAAGATGTAGTGAAGATGAAGGGAAGGTTATATGTGCCGGGTGATGAGGATATGAGGAGAGAAATCATGAGTGAAGCTCATAACTTAAGATACACGGTACATCCGGGAGGAACTAAGATGTATCAAGATCTTAAGAGCCTCTTTTGGTGGAATGGAATGAAGCGGGATGTAGCTGATTATGTGATGAAGTGCTCGACTTGTCAACAAGTAAAGGTGGAACATCAAAGGCCGGGAGGATTGCTAAAGCCCTTGCCGATACCTGAGTGGAAGTAGGATCAAATCTCAATGGATTTCGTGTGTGGACTACCAAGGACATCGACAGGATATGATGCCATATGGGTCGTGGTATATCGCTTGACTAAATCGGCTCATTTCATACCAATCAACATGACGTACTCAATGGACAAGCTAGCCAAGCTGTACATAAGGGAAATAGTACGATTACATGGAGTACCTGCTGGGATTGTGTCAGACCGAGATCCCAGATTCGTGTCTAAGTTTTGGACAAGTTTACAAAACTGTATGGGGACAAAGTTGCACTTTAGCATAGCTTATCACCCTCAAACCGATGGACAATTGGAACGGACAATCCAAACCTTGGAAGACATGTTGCATGCTTGTGTTATGGAATTTAAAGGAAGCTGGGGTGCTCATTTGCCGCTCATAGAGTTTGCCTACAACAACAGCTATCACTCGACCATACAAATGCTGCCATATGAAGCTTTATACGGACGACGCTGTAGGTCGCCTTTGTTTTGGGATGACGTGGAAAAGCTCGCTATTGGACCAGATTTGGTACAAGATGCAGCAGACAAAGTGAAAACAATCCGACAGCGAATGAAAGAGGCCCAAGATAGACAAAAAAGCTGGGCAGATCTGAAAAAGCGAGTTCTCGAATTTCAAGTAGGAGACCATGTGTACTTAAAGATAAATTCAATCAAGGTATATACATCGGGTATGCTCACAAGGAAAGTTGAGCCTACGGTACATTGGACCTTTTGAAGTGCTAGAACGAGTAGGAGATCTAGCCTATCGCCTAGCCTTGCCGCCAAACCTGTCAGGTGTGCAATGTGTTTCATGTATCGGTCTTTGCACGAGCATGTAGCAGATCCAGATAGAGTAGTAGTGTTGGAGCCAGTGTTGTTAAAAGATAACCTCACTTATGAGGAACACCCAGTACAGATTTTGGATAGAAAAGTCCAAAAGCTTCGGAACAAGGAGATCAAATATGTCAAAGTCCTCTAGAGGAATTACACTCATGAGGAGGCAACTTGGGAAGCCGAGGATGAGATCCGATGCAAATATCCGAATCTTTTCAAGGAATCAGGTACGATAGTCAAGTTTTGAGGACAAAACTTTCTTTAAGGAGGGTTGGTTGTAAGCCCCTAGATTTTTCGATAATATTAGCAAATCCTAAGAATCGAAAGTTAAAATGAAACCTTAAAGTTAACCTAGTTATGATTAGTCTAGTGAATCTAGATCTGTCAATCCCGTGTTCATAAACCCTAGAAAATGAAATTGAGATAATTGTGGAATATGGTTCGTAACAATATAGGGAAGCCTAAAAATATCATATTTGAATTTTTCTAGTGTCTTTCGGATCCAATCGGGATCAGTTTTCGAAAACCGTACCCGATGCACCAAATAGTGAAAATATTCCGACAACACCAATAGATTCGTAAAAATATAAGGTTTTCAAAAATATCAGTTTTAGAATTTTTCGGTAACTAAAAATATTAGATATAGGCATTTTACGCGTATTTTCTTTACTACCGGTATTTTAAATGTCTAGTCTACTATTCATAGTACTTTTCTACTATTCATTTTTATTCACTTATCTCTACTTTTTCTTACACTCTATTCTTACACTCTACCATACCTATACCTTACAATTTACCTTCTCCATACAATTTTAATCATATCACACCTTACATATTACTTCTTTTAATACAAAACAAACAAAAATAATTATTTCCTCCCCCCTATACACTCAAAACCGGCGCCCCCTTGTCCCTCTTCCATCACATTTTGTTTTCTTTTCCAATTTATTTTATTACATTTAATTTCTACTCCAAAAATCTATAAATACCCCCTTCCTCTTCCATTCTTTCACACAACAAAAATTCATACTAAAACTCTCTCAAAATCACTCCACAAAATTCCTCTCCCAACATCTCTCTCAAGTTCTCTCTTTTCCTTAGAAAATCCATTCCCACATAATACTACAACCCATTCTTTTCTTCTTCAACCAACACATAAACTTTAGGTAAAACTTCTCTTATCTACTCATCATGTTCATATAACTTAACATTAGTTTAGTGTATGTTTCTTAGACTCATTGAGTCAAAAAAGCAACAATTTATTCATGTTTTGTTTTTGTTCATGTTCTTATTTTCCTTATGTTACTATTATGTTGATATTGTTATTATTGTTTCTAACCTAACTTATATAAGTATTATTTATATATAATTAGAGCATATAAGATCACTTGTTATTTATTTTCAAGTCTTGCAATTTATTTACTTGTTTTATGCAATATTAAGACTAGTCTTTCTAGTCTTAGACTTGTCCATATCAAGTCAAAACAATTTTATTTCTTTGCTTTTCTTTTCTTTAAGGACTAGTCCATTCTTAGTCTCGGGATACTTTGATGAAGCTAAGGTTCCCAATACTTGACTTTACTTTCATGCTCTTATTTTATGTTGCTTTTATGTTTTTCATAGTTATATATATTCTCATTCATACATGAATATGTTGTTATTGTCTCAACCATAATAAAAAATGAGTTTTCTTAAGTAATAAAAATAAACTCTCTTTAAATATAAATTTTGTCACATAAGAAATTATTTTCCTTAAAGACTTGAGATTTTATCTTAAACAAATATTTTTCCAAAGTTAGATAAGTTTAGCTCTAGTTTTAGTAATAATATGTGGTTTTTACCAAGAAATAGATAAAGTAAAGTTATTATAAATTCTCTTTTCAAATAAATAAGAATTTTCTTTAGACCTAAACAGAGGATTTCTTAAATTCAATTGTCAAAGTATTCCACCAACACTAAAGTCTAAGATAAGTTTTTCAAAATTAACTTATAAGATGATCTCTTTTAAAAAGTGGATCTAACCATAAAGTATTTGGAAAGACTTTGTTTTCCAAAACACTAGAAATAAAAGATTAAGATTTCTTTTTGAACATTTAACTAAGAAAAGGAGTTAAAGAAGGAAATACTCACTTATGATAACATAGGAAATTTTTCAAAAAATAAAATTCTTTTCAAACCTTAAGCTTATCTCACTTTCAAGACATTTGTTTTACAAAACCATTGTTGAGACAACACCAAATTCATGCATATAGTTTGAGATTATACATATATGTATATACATATATTCAAGGGATTTTTCAACCATACAATATATTTATATTTTGTACAAAAGCCTTTGAGTGAAGAAAGGTTTGAAAACTCTATTATTGAAGTTTGGAAAATTCGTATCAAATCTGTACGCTACTATTCCGAGACCTAAATAACTTCTTTTGATAAAAATAACCTTAGAAATAGATAGATCTTTTCAAGTAGGTAGAAATTGGTATATAATATGCGAAATTCAGAATTAAAATGAGCAAGTTATGGCCATTTTAAATTGGGATTTCCATTCTATACGATTTTTACAAATTCTTTAAGATAGAAGTATAGAGTTTGAACAGATCTTGGATGAAATACTCATGTTGGGTATTTCTTTTGTTTAGGTGTCGAGGATCACGATCTTGTCTTCCCCGAGGATTACTTCGACTCCTAGAGTGCTATGGACGAGTGAGTTTCCTTTACGCTTATGTATTCGCGCATGTGCTTGTAGAATAGAGCACTAGATGTTAGGAAAAGATAAAATTGATATGTATGTGGGATACTATGGGAATGATGTTTGTGATTCGTTGTGTGCGATCAATGAATGATAAGTATATCAGAACTCGATTTGAGATTGATATAAATGTTTCCATGTATGTATTGTTATGTGTGCAAATATTGTTTGATCGCTTTAAATGATTTAATGACATATTGAAATCCTCATATAATAAATTGCTCATGCATATCACTTAGAATATCATTTTGAAGTTTTGCTACTACTCCTCAGCGTGGGATCGGAAGGGTAAGCTGCCTAGCTACATCTTGATGGTTAGGACGTTCGGGGAATACGACCTCAAGGTGTAGCCGAGCCGGATCGATCGCTTTGGGCATGGAAGGCCTGGGGACTAGTAGTACGGTTTGTTGGAACCCCAAGACGCGTGCAAACTTAAAGGAGGTCTTTCGGGACCCAGTTCAAAGCATTCCCTAACCACCAATGGAGGGGTAAATCCATCAAACATATGAAACCAGATAATCGTATGTGATGTTTGAACATATGGTTGTTGCATTCATATGCTTGAATAATAAACTTGATTGATTGCTTGTTATGAGTACTATTGCGGAAGGAATATCTCACTAAGCTAGTCATACTTATACTCCTATAGACTTTGATATTGCAGGGTTACCTTTTTGGGCCCGCGACCATCTTGATTTCCCCGGGTAGAATCCTCATTTTGAGAAGCTTTTGGAGGCAATCTATTTTGAAGTTATAGAGTAGATTTCTTCTAAAATCTTCTAGCTTTAGTTATGTTATATTTAGAACCATGTTATTATGAATCATCGGGGGAATGCCCCTTAGAAGCTGTAAGACTTTTATTTCAATGAAATATATTAAGTGTTATTTTGTATGTTCCGCTGCCAATATCTTAAAATGCATTACTCCACCGGTCTCCCTTTGTTGTGAATGTACGCGTTGTACCGATATGGAAGCTTTCGAGTGACTGAGGTAGTCATTCTTAAGTTTTAATATTGTGTACGGCGGGCTGTCATGTTTAGGGTACCCGCTGGGGCGTGACAAAGTCAGTACACTTCTTACCAATCAATATGACCTATTCCCTGGATAAGTTGGCTAAGATCTACATCAGAGAGATTATACGACTCCATGGTATACCAGCGGGGATCGTTTCAGATCGGGACCCAAGGTTTGTATCGAAGTTCTGGACAAGCTTACAGAAGAGCCTAGGCACCAAGTTGCATTTCAGTACTGCCTACCATCCTCAGACAGATGGACAGTCTGAGCGAACCATTCAGACCTTAGAGAATATGTTGAGAGCATGCGTTTTTGTAAACCCCGAGAATTTTCCACATTAGTACACGACTTTATAATAGATTGTATGAATTAGATAATAGATTTAGATTATAGTTAAAGTCTAAGAATAGATTAATACCTAGAATTTGGTTAGATAAGGGATTTAGAATTCGAATAAAGAATTTCGTAAACCCTAGCTGATACTAAAAACGAGATTTCGTGTCTTGAATGAATAATTCAAGATATGATTAAAAGAAAATCTAAAATTTAATCCGAAACCTAGTATACAATAAGAATTAAATAGAAAATATAAATAAAGAGATTAAATGATTGTTTTTTATCCCGATAATGATTCGAGATTAGAACAACGAACAGTAATGAGCCTGTACTCAAACTTAAACCCTAAATTCAAGATTCCTAGTTAAAATTAAACGCTACTAATAAAATTTCATGACAAGTATCAAAACTAAATATATATATATATATATAGTTTAGCTTTTGTATCAAAAGCGATACTAAGTAAACGATTATTTACGCTTATAGATAGAAAACGATGACCCAAAGATAAACCGTTAGGTTTATAAATACACAACGAAACATAAAATGTTGAATAACTCAAGATCTAAATTTCAAATAAATAATCGAATCACACTATTGTTCTAACTCGAGTTTTCTTAAGCTATCGGAGCCTAAAACAAAAATTGACCTAATGAGCTTATTAACTACGTATATATAAAACTAAAAACTGTATTATTTGATAATCTAAGTGTTTCGTATAACTCTAGAAACATATTTTTGTAACAAAAACTCCCAAATATTAGCTAATTTGTACCCGTATAACTCGTTAAATTATCTTAAAATTCAATTAAATAAATAACTAATATATATATATGTTGTCGGCTACAATTCAGTAGGAAAATTTTGGAGAAGAAGAGAGTCGGATTTGATCCAATAATTCACCAAAATTTTCAAAAAAAGCAACCTCCCCACCAATCATCAATTGCCAACTCACCCTTGCATTAATGAGGATGAAAACAACAGATGAAATGCAGCCAAAATCGGAGGAAAACAGCCGCAACTTCATTCTTCTTCTTCTTCTTCTTCTTCTATATATATGTGTGTTAAATGCTCATAATGGAGAACAAACAATCCTCATTAATTCCCAAACCCTCCAGAACAAAACTACTCCTCCATAGCCACCAACATGAGCTGGAGACAGAAATCGAACTAAGCAAAACACTCAAGTTCGAATCAAAAGAAAAATAATACCGAAAACCCTTGGACACGAGTTCAAAGGTAAGTTGATGAAGTTCAAATGATTTTCTTTCAAATCTAAGCATTAGAACTGAATTATGTTAATCTTAGGAATATAATAAACACAACTACAAGCTTCGAATTCCATCGGACAAGCTCAAACGAGGTAAAAATCCGAAACCCTAGTTTACTTCCATAAGAATCAAGATCTAAGTATATATGTTTGTAGACGTGTTAAGAATTGTTTTATGTCCTTGTATAAGATATATAAACACTTACAAATGGTTTACTAATGTTTTTAACGTGGAAAATTTAAAGAACATGAATCGGATCAGTGAGGAAGATGATGAACAGTACCAATACCGTTTCAAAGCCGGCAGTATAATCGCTCAACGCCAGCAGCTTACATGGATAGGCCGGCGGCGTAGAGACGGCTTACACTGAACAGAAGCTACGTAAAGTTTATTTTCACGTAAAGATGAGTGTAAGCCAGCTACCTGGAGATTTACGCCGACGGGGTAGAGCGGGCGTACGTTGAAAGCCGACAACTTTCAAAGCCGGTGCACCCAATATGAAATAATTCTTGAAATCAAGTCTACACCGGCATGGGTTTGAAAGCCGGCGGCCTTGAGCCTACGTACAGCCAAACTTCTCAACGAAAGTTAGTTTTTTAAACAAACAGATATTATTTATACATATATGTGTGTAATATACCTACTGATTATATTATTATATATATATATATGATAATATAAGAATTTATATATAGTTGAGTAAATACAAGTATTCAAGCATATTTAGATTAATATCTAATAATTTTTAAAAACCCTAGAATTTAAGACAAATATTTAATGCTAATAAGAGTTAGTATTAGTAAAATATTTGTTCTAAATAGATAAAATAAGTAAGAATGGAAATTGAAATAAGTTAAATTTTTGAGTAATGTGACTCCTAAAAATAACGAAATTATTATGCGAGATAAAATAGGAGAAACCCGACAACACTAAATAAATAACTATAATTTTCTATATTGAGATCAGTATAGAATAACGTAAAATTTGTAATAGTCACTACTAAAACTTGATAAATATAGAGTCTAGGACACTAGCCACATATAGGAATATAGTTAATTTATATTGATGAATACTTTATTCATCTTAATAGGTGACTTTGATACACTAGAGGATCTACCAGCTGATTACTACGACTGAGTCAGTATGAGCAGGTGAGTAATTCAGTCATATTATACTGTTTGTGCTTGTAATTGAGTTGAATATGTAATGCAAAGATAATTAAACGATTGTATTGTTGAAATATGTTGTTGTGATTGATTGTATGATTGTTAAGATATCCTTACAAAAGTGATAATGCAATGATTTGATGTTGTGAAGTAGTATAATGATGATTGTGTGTAATGTATGGTCACCATGAACTTGATTAAGAATTATTAACTTATCAAAATAATCTGATCATACATTGCACGAATTGCATTATTGCATATATATTGCGGTGACACCTGCTACGTATGTCACGTCCAACGGGTACCCTAAACGTGACAGCCCACCGTACTCAATATTAAAGCTCAAGAATGACTACCTTAGTCACTCGAAAGCTTCCATATCGGTACAACGCGTACATTCACAACAAAGGGAGACCGTTGAAGTAATGCATTTTAAGATATTGGCAGCGGAACATACAAAATAACACTTAATATATTTCATTGAAATAAAAGTCTTACAGCTTCTAAGGGGCATTCCCCCGATGATTCATAATAACATGGTTCTAATATATAACATAACTAAAGCTAGAAGATTTTAGAAGAAATCTACTCTATAACTTCAAAATAGATTGCCTCCAAAAGCTTCTCAAAATGAGGATTCTACTCGGGGAAATCAAGATGGTCGCGGGTGCAAAAAGGTAACCCTGCAATATCAAAGTCTATAGGAGTATAAGCATGACTAGCTTAGTGAGATATTCCTTATGCAAAAGTACTTAGAACAAGCAATCAACCAAGTTTATTAATTCAAACATATGAAATGCAACAACCATATGATCAAACATTATATACGACTATCCGGTTTCGTATGCATGATGGATTTACCCCTCCATCAGTGGTTAGGGAATGCTTTGAATAGGCCCGAACGACCTCCTTAAAGTTTGCGCGTGTTTTGGGGTTCCAAAAACCGTACTAATAGTCCCCGGGCTTCCATACCCAAGCAATCAATTTGGCTCGGTTACACCTTGAGGCCGTATTCCCCCGAACGTCCTAACCCTCAAGATGTAGCTAGGTAGCTTACCTTTCCGGTCCCACGCTGAGGAGTAGTAGCAAAACTTCGAAATGATATATAGTGATATGCATGAGCAATTTATTATATGGGGATTTCAATATAACATTAAATCATTTTAAAGCGATCAAACAATATTTGCACACGTACACAATTCATACATAGAAACATTTATATCAATCACAAATCGGATTCCGATATACTTATTGTTCATTGATCGCACATAACAATTCAAATACATAATTCTCATAATATCCCACATGCATATCAATTTTATCTTTTCCTAACATCTAGTGCTCTATTCTGCAAGCACATGCGCGAATACATAAGCGTAAGGGAACTCACTCATCCATAGCGATCTAGGAGTCGAAGTAATCCTCGGGAAAGACAAGATCGTGATCCTCGACACCTATACAAAAGAAATACCCAATATGAGTATTTCACCTAAGATCTATTCAAATTCTATAATTCTATCTTAGGGAATTCGTAAAGACGTATGAAATGGAAATTCCAACTTAAAATGGCCATAACTTGATCATTTTAACTCGGAATTTCGCATATTATATACCGATTTCTACCTACTCGAAAAGATATATCTATTTCTAAGGTTATTTTTATCAAAAGAAGTTATTTCGGTCTCAGAATAGTAACGAACAATGTCACGCCTCGAAGGGTACCCTAAACGTGGCAGTCCGCCATACACAATATTAAAGCCTAAGAATGACCACCTCAGTTACGCGAAGGCTTCCATACTATGTACAAGGCGTCTAACACATAGAGGAGACACCTCGGAATGATACATTTTATGTTGATAATTGAGTAACAATGTAAAGGAAATACAATCACTATTCTCCAAATACAAAACACTATACTTCTAAATATAAATCATCAAGCTTCAATTACATTTATCCCAAGACTTCACTACATAAAACTATTACAAGGAAAATCGTAAAGCTTAGCCAAAAACTTCAAGCATTTATATCTTGCCGGGATCCCGAAGTCATTCTTGACTTCAACCATCTCGGTCCCCACTTAGCTTTCTTGGAATAACCTGCTCATTTAAACAACTATGGGGGTATAAGCTACACTAGCTTAGTGAGAATTCTCTTAATTCCGTACCATAACAAACATGCCATTAATCAATCATATTCTATGCATGAACAAGCAAGTGAGCAAGCAATTATGCATGGGTATCTGGAACCCATATACAGAACGGATTTACGCCCTCCGTATCTTGGGTTAGGGATGGTATTGAAGTCTACACGACTGCTTAGTCCCCAAGCCCTGGCTCTTAGCACTCGCCTCGGCTAGGCTCACACATGGACTGCATCCCGATGCGCCTTAGTTTCCTATGAATGAGCTCTGATACCGGGTCTCATTACTCAAACGAGTCCTCGGACCATACCGATCGACCTGCGTAGGAGTAGCACGCTACCAAATGCAATATGTCCGATGCGATGCATGATCAATTTACTTTTTTGCTTAAGTCAAAATATTTATACATTCTTTAGAGTGACCAGGCAATATCATACACATAAATAATATGAACCGTGCAGTTATCCAATCAAATCGTGGTTTCGATATGCTTTAGTATTCCTTGGCATACATTCATCACAGTTCATCATATATCCCATCCCCATTCATATCGATTTTTTTCTTGTCCTAAAATTCTAATGCAACTAATTACAAGCACAATCAAGGTAACAAAACAAGGAGAAAACTCACTTGGCCATTGGATCACCGGTCTTCTAGTAATAATAATCGGTGGTAGGGAATCGTCGAACTGGGATAACCTAAAAAGGAAGAAATACTCTAATAAGTATTTCAACTCAAACTAATCCAATGACTTCTTACGAACTATCAAATTCGTAATTCGCGTCCTAAGCGGGAATTCAATTAAAACGGCCATAACTTGGTCATTTTAACTCGGAATCTCGCAAATTTTATATCGATTTCTATCTACTTTGGAAGAGCTTTCTAAATATGAAGTTTAAATTAAGTTTTGAAAATATCTAAGCCTCGGAAATGAGGGATCAGATCTGTACAGCGGTAACATAGATCCGAAAATGCGATTTTCATGAATGCACTTGAGATTCCTAAATGCAAAATGAAACTAAATGGCATGATAATGCATTTCCCTATCATGAATGTCATGATATGAAATCTTAAATGTCTAAGGTGTTATAAATTTTTAGATTTAAAGAATTTAAATAAATCTTTTTCTTAGAAAACTGTTTCATGCTATTGTTTAACAAGTATGTTTACTACACTTGGTCACACTTACTTATTACAAGGATTTTCTTTTAGGAAAACTTTATTTTGCTTAAAGAATTTTGACCCTCATATTAGTTATATCCTAAGGCCTTTATTTCTTAAATAAAATCTTCATTTATAACTTTTAAGTGGGTCTTTACTAGGGGGTTTCCAAAAATCCGAATTTAGTAAAGTCCATTTTCAAGTTGAGTTCTTTAGGAAAATATGTATTTATACTTAATACTTTAAGTGTTTATTATACCTATATCCTAAGGACTCCATTTATTTAAGAAAATGCCATTTTTGAAGTTGGAAAAATAGTGTTTTCTAGCCATCTATCCATTATTACGAATTTGGTTGTTAAGACTTTTAACTCTAAATTTCTTTAGACTTCATTCTTGTTTCCAACTATTTTCCTTAAAACACATTTAGATCCATGAAAATATTGCTAAACATTATCTATTACCTATAGGCTCCATTTCTCTTGTAAAATATATGTTTAGAAGTTGATAAAGGTGTTTTTATCCTAGGTTTCCAAAGTCATCCGAATTTACACAAGTCCATTTCTTGAAAAGTGTTTTCCTTTTTGACTTTATTAACTCTTCTACCTATAGATCTATATACTAAGAAAGTTATTTACTAAAGACAAAAACATTAAAGACCATTGATGCACATAAACTCAAAATAATGATGAGATCTTAAATGCCTACATGAATATGAGTAATAAAATGGTAGATCTACTACATCAAGTGCTTAAATAAGTTTTGAAAACATAAAAACTACATTTTTATAAAAGATCTTTTGTTCAAAACACTTTTTGATGAAAACTCATAAAGCTTTTGGCATGAAAACTCCTTTAAATGCTAGATCCACTTTGTAATGGTTCGGTATTCTTGTCTTGATATCTCATTGTCCCTACCAAAAGATCATGGGGACATTTGGTTGAATATCCAAGAATCACTTAGCCATACTAGATCTATGAGTGGAAAGGGGTAAAAGTTTACTTACTTGAAGTAATTTAAGAGATGAAATGAGAAAATGGAAAGTTGTGTGGGTGTGTGGGGAGCTTGGAAACTTTCGGCCAAAGAGGGGAAAGGAGAGGTTTTGAGAGCTTTTTCACTTTGTGAAGTTTGTAAAATGAAAGAATGAAGTGAGAGAGAGAAAAAGTAGTTTATATATAAAGTGAGATTAGGTTAAATGGGATTAAAATGCTTAAAAAAAAATTGTACAATGGAGCTTCATGGGGAGGGTTTCATGCCAACCAAGGCAAGAGAAGAAAAAGGGGATTTGATTTTTCTTTGATTGATTTGTCTTGATAGCTTTCTACATCACATGTCATAAATTGTAGTAATAATTAAGGGACAAAAAGTCTTTGGAAAGGAAGTGATTGAGTGATGGTAAGGGTTGCAAATATAGGTGTACAAATGGGTAGTCATAGGTTGTACTTGTGAATAGTAATGAATAGTAATCAAGACAACTTAATTACCGGTAGTAAGAAAAATACGAATAAGAAGGTTATAACTGTATTTTTCGTAAGCGGAAAATTATGAAATTTATATTTTTGAAATCCTTATTTTATTTCGGTTCAAATGAGTACTCATAAGTAAATTTTTGAAATTCTAGTTCCGGGCACGTTTTTCTATAATGGGTCTCGGGATGACCCGGAATTGAAATTTTCTTAAAATCTGATATTTTCTTGGTTTGAAATATAATCAAGAACTATATTCAAAATTAAATTTTCTTATAAAAGTTTCTTATTTAGAAACCGAGGAAAAGGCGGAATTAGGGTTTTTAAGTTTCTCACAAAGCTTGAATTAAACCGGTTTAGGGTTTCTTTTCCGGTTTTGAAGTTTACTTGATTACTAGGAAACCCGGGGTATATATTATAAAAAAAATAATAATAATAAAATTGTGTAATGAAATAAGATGAATAGTGCAAAAGACTAATTAATTACCGGTAGAAATGAAAATACGATAAAAAGGTTATAATTGTAACTTTTATAACCTGAAAAATTATATAACTGATATATTTAGAAATCTCGTGGAATTACGAGTCTAGCGGTACTAATTGTATATTTTTGATATCTCGAGCCCGGGATACGCTTTTCGAAGTCTGTATCCGAACGGGTTCAAAATAGGTCAAAAATTTACCAATCTTATGTTTTTAAATAAACTTATATTACTACGAGCTATTTTACATATTTAAAATACCTTTCGGCCTCTAGAGTTAGGGGCGCTAGATTGCCAGACTTACACTATTGTATTCCGGTTAGGGTTTCCGGATGATTTTCCGATTTAGACCTTTGTCAAATTGGAAACTGAGATTTTTTGTTTATACAACGTATTTAGTTTGAGAAATTTATTTTAAATTTTATTTTTATAAGTACTTAATATCTCTTATTGCTTTCGGAAATCTTGAATTGAATTATTATATCCGGAGTTATATCGGTAATGGTTACCATATATGATTTTCTTGAGTTTGAGTCAAATATCGATTTTTGGAATGATTTTTGGGGAAATCTTGATTTTTATAATTTGCTTTGAAAAAAGATCTTCATAGTATTTTGTTTTCGAATTTATTTTTGCTTCGATTTAAGGTTTTATGAACAATTGGTTAACTTAAGGATTATCTAATTTGTTATTTTGTTTCTTGAATTCTTCCTTCTTAAGATTACGAAATTTCAATTTCTAACTCGTTCTATGATTCTTGGGAGTTTGATTTGATCGTTAGGGCTTTATTGTGATTTCCGTCTTTTAGGATTATTAGTCTGGTCGTTTGGGGAATTTCCAAAGTCTATATTTTATTATTGGCAGATAAAATTTTCTTAATCGTGCCAAAGCCCAATTATGGAATTGGCCTTTGGTGATTTCCTAATCCTTCAAATTGTCATGTTATGCATTAACTTGCTTTTTAGCAAATTATCACTGTGTTTTATTTTTATCCCGATTTTTATGAATTATATATTAGGTAAGCAGTTTATCTTACGTAATGGTTTTTGGACTTAAGGACTTTTGTAGTCCTTATTTATTTTAGATTTTCTCAAGACTAATGAATTCTTACTTTCGTTTATATTTTAGGACTCGTTCGAAGTTTGGTTTTAATTTGGAGTGATTTTTAGGGTATATTTTCAAAGTTCATCGTAGAATTATTTACTGAAATTTTTCGGGGCTTACAGACAGAATTGATACGAATTTCAAAACTGGAGTTTTCAAACTTTCTTCATTCAAAAACTTTCGTACAAAATATAGGTATATTTGTATGATTGAAAAACCCTTTGAATACATATGTATAGACTCAAACCATGCATGAATTTAGTGGTGTTGTCTCAACAATGATTTTGTAAAAACAATGTGTCATTTGAAAGTGAAACAAGCTTAAGACTTGAAAAGAAATTAGTTTTGCTTTGAAAATTTCTTAAATTATCATAAGTGAGTATTTCTTTCTTTAACTCCATTCCTTAGTTACTTGTGAATAATTAAATTCCAAAAAGTAATTTTAATCTTTCAAGATTCCCATAAATTTATTCTAGCGGTTTGAAAAACATAGCATTTTCTAAATATTTCATGGGTATATGTTCTAAAAATCTTTCTAAGGTTAGATCCACTTTAAAAGAATAACATTAATTGTTTTATAAGTCCCTTATTATTATTATTTTTTATTTCCTAAGTAAGGCTTAATTTTTAGAAAGGTTATTTGATAATTTTGTAAAATTAGACTAGACTTTAGTATTGTAAAGTTTTGGTAGAAAACTTGGATAAATGTGTTTAAGAAAACCTTTGGTAAATTAAGGAATTAAGTTTAAAGAAACTTTCTTAATTCATTGGTTTAAAAGAGAGTTCGTAATAACTTTATGTATTTCTTGATAAAATCACATATAGTTTTATTACTAAAACTTGAGCTAAACTTATCTAGCTTTTAGAAAAATATTTGTTTAAGATAAAATTTCAAGCCTTTAAGGAAAATAATTTCTTATGTGACAAAATTTATATTTAAAGAGAGTTCATTTTTTTATTACTTAAGAAAACTCATTTTCATTATGGTTGAGACAATAACAACATATTCATGTATGAATGAGAATTTATAACTATGAAAAGTATAAAACAACATAAATAAAATAAGAGCATAAAAATAAAGTCAAGTATTGGGAAGCTTAGCTTCATCAAGGTATCCCAGGACTAAGAATGGACTAGTCCTCAAAGAAAAGAAAAGCAAAGAAATAAAATTGTTTTGACTTGATATGGATAAGTCTAAGACTAGAAAGACTAGTCTTAATATTTGCATGAAATTAAATAAATTGCATAACTTGAAAGTAAATAAATAACAAATGAGCTTTTATGCTCTAAATAAATATATATATACATAATATACATAATACTTATATAAGTTAGGTTAGAAACAATAATAACAATATCAGCATAATAGTAACATAAAGAAAATAGGACATGAACATGAACAAAAACAAAACATGAATAAATTGTTGCTTCTTTAACTCAATGAGTCTAAGAAACATACACTTAACTCATGCTAAGTTATATGAACATGATGAGTATATAAGAGGAATTTTTACCTAAAGTTACGTGTTGGTTGAAGAATAAAAGAATGGGTTATAGTATTGTGTGGTGCTTGGTTTTCTAAAGAAAAGAAGAAACTTAAGAGAGATTTTGGGAGAGGAATTTTGTGGAATGATTTTGGGAGAGTTTTAGTATGAATTTTTGTTGTGTGAAAGAATGGAAGAGAAAGGGGGTATTTATAGATTTTTGGAGTGGAAATTAGTATGATTACAATTAATTGAAATTGAAATAAAAATGAGGGCAAAGAGGACATGGGGGTGCCGGTTTTGAGTGTTGTAGGGGGAGAAATTGATTTGTTTTGTTTGTTTTATATTAAAAGAAGTAATGTGTAAGGTGTGATGTGATTAAAGTTGTATGGAGAAGGTAAATTATAAGATATAGGTATGGTAGAGTGTAAGAATAGAGTAGAGATAGGTGAATAGTAATGAATAGTAGAAAAGTACTATGAATAGTAGACTAGACAATTAAAATACCGCTAGTAACGAAAATATGCGGAATTAAGCTATATTTGATATTTTTAGTTGCCGAAAAATTCTAAAACTGATATTTTTGAAAACCTTATATTTTTACGAATCTATTGGTGTTGTCGGAATATTTTTGCTATCCGGTGCTCCGGGGCATGGTTTTCGAAAACTGATCCCAATTGGATCCGAAGGACACTAGAAAATTACGAAACTGATATTTTTAGGCTTCCCTATATAATTACGAACCATATTCCACAATTATTTCAATTTCTTTTTCTAGGGTTTAAGAACGCGGGATTGCCGGATCTAGATTCACTAGACTAAACATAGAACTAGGTTAATTTTAGGGTTTCGTTTCAACTTCTGGTTCTTAGGGTTTGCTAATATTATCGAAAAATCTAGGGGCTTACAACGTATTAATATTTCGGTTCTCTGTTTATGCTTGGTTGTTCTAATGTGTTAGTTCTTCCTAGGTATTCTTTAGGCTATCGGTTCTACGGGAACTAAGTGGCATCGAAGAACGCCGCTCGTAGTATCACTTTGAAATGATTAATACTTAGGAAGTTTCTAAGGGGACTGCAGGAGATGGTCAGTTTAATTGATTATATTCAAAGTAATAACCCTAAAACGAGAAATCGTTGATTCTCCTGTGTACTTAGTCTCTCCTAGGCAGGTGGGTCATAAAGTATGGTTCTTCAAACCCTTAAAAAGAGGGCGTAAATCTTTTTCCTGTTTGGATTCTAGATCATCCAAGCTTGTATCTGTACATATGGTTGAGTGCTCGCATTACATATGATTTATTAATAACTTGTGTGATGTATGATATGTCTGGTTATTCACTGAGTTGTGGTTTCGCTCATACTCCAACAGTCTTTTCAAGTTTACCTTACGACCATGGTTAGTCACTTCCAGGAGTATGGCTCCGGTAAGAGCTTAGGAGCTAGAAGTCTATGGTTATATTTTAGTTTAATGGTTATGTACTATTAGAATAGATTATCTAGTTGTGTAATTCAAAGAACTATTTGGTTTGTAATATTTCTGTAATGTTTATTCACTAAATTATTTCTTTCATGTATTTGTTATTTCTTATCAAGCAAATAAAAAGATCCTGTTGTTTTGAAAACATGTCATTCTCTGAAGTTAATCCAGAGATAGTATTCAAGTGAGACTTGTTTACTTCTACTAGGGTACCCTCGAGGCGTGACAGTTTTGAAATTTAAAGAAAGTTGGGATAATCACATACCTCTAATTGAGTTTGCCTATAACAATAGCGACCACTCAACCATTCAGATGCCACCCTATGAAGCCTTATGTGGATGGCGTTGTAGGTCCCCTCTGTTTTAGGATGATGTGGAAAAGCTTGCTGTTGGGCCAGAATTGGTTCAGGAAGCAGCTGATAAGGTCCGGGTCATTCAATAGAAGATGAAAGAAGCTTAGGACAACAGAAGAGTTAGGCTGATCTGAAAAGAAGAGAACTTGAATTCCAAGTGAGCGATCATGTCTATATAAAGATAAACTCGATCAAGAGCATAAGAGGATGCAGACTCAAGGGAAATTATGTCACGCCCCGAAGGGTATCCTAAACGTGGCAGTCCGCCGTACACAATATTAAAGCCTAAGAATGACCACCTCAGTCACGAAGGCTTCCATACTATGTACAAGGCATCTAACACATAAAGGAGACACATAGGAATGATACATTTTATATTGATACAGTTGAGTAACAATGTAAAGGAAATACAATCCACTATACTTTCGATACAAATCACTATACTTCATATACGAATCACTACACTTCAAAATGCAAATCATTCAACTCCAATTACATTCATCCGCAGACTTCCCTACATAAACTATTACATGACAAGTCATAAACTAGCAGATAACTTCAAACATTCGTATTCTTTGCCGAAATCCCGAAGTCATTCCTGGCTCCAACCAATTCGGTCCCCACTTTGCATTCCTGAGATAACCTGTTCATTTAAACAACTATTGGAGTATAAGCTACGCTTCTTAGTGAGAATTTCCTTAATTCCGTACCATAAAAAACAAGTTATAATCAATCATATGCTATGCATGAACAAACACATGAGCAAGCAATTATGCATGGGTATCCGGAACCCACACACAGAACGGATTTACGCCCTCCGTATCTTGGGTTAGGAATGGTATTGAGTCTATACGACCGCATCTAGTCCCCAAGCCCTCGGCTCTCAGCACTCGACTCGGCTAGGCTTATCTAAGGAATGCATCCACATGTGCCTTAATACCCCTGAATGAGCTATGGCACCGGGCTCGTTATCCAAACGAGGCATCGACGGACCATATCGATCAACCTCCGTAGGAGTAGCATGCTACCAATGCAATATGTCCGATGCAATGCATGACCAATTTAATTTTTGCTTAGGTCAAAATATTCATACATTCTTTAGAGTGACCAACCAATATCATACATATAACAAAAATAATATGAACAATGCAGTTATCCAATCAAATCGTGGTTTCGATATGCTTTAGTATTCTTTGGCATACATTCATCACAGTCTCATCATATATCCCATCCCCATTCATATCGATTTTTATCTTGTTCCTATAATTCTAATGCAACTAACTACAAGCACAATCAAGGTAACAAAACAAGGAGAAAACTCACTCGGCCATTGGATCACCGGTCTTCTAGTAATAATAATTCTGGCAGGGAATCGTCGATTTCGGATCACCTAAAAAGGAAGAAATACTCTAATAAGTATTTCAACTCAAACTAATCCAAACGATTTTATACGAACTATCAAATTCGTAATTCTCGTCCTAAGCGGAATTCCAACTTAAAACGGCCATAACTTGGTCATTTTAACTCGGAATCTCGCAAATTATATATCGATTTCTATCTACTTCGAAAGATCTATCTAATTCTAATATTATATTTAAGTTTTGAAAAAATTTAGGTCTTAGAATAGAGGGATCAGATCTGATCAGTAACGGTTTCCGATTTCGAAAAATAGTTTTGTAAACGTTTGTAATGTTCCTACTATATAAATTGGCTACACATGCAATATGAATGATTTCCTAACATGAATAACATGAGATGAGCTTAATGTATGCATGATCTAGATGATTTTTGATAAAAGGAAATTTTACAACTTTTTATTTTGCAAGACCATAATAACAACTACTTATGAAAACTCTAGTTTTCTAACTTTGATCATTTCCATTTGTTTTGGATTTATTACTTAAGAAAATATAATTATTTTTGTTAAAATTGAGTCTTCATTATATATATTACTTATGACCTTCATTTCTACATAAAAATTTCTATTTTACACTTTGTAAACATGTTTTTAAAATTGGCCCATTCCAAAATCCGAATTTTTGTAAGTAATGTTTTTGAGTGATTTTTTAAGTAAAAATCATTTGATAGTTAGAAAATTAGGGCTCAATCATACATAACCACTAAGGACTTCATTCTTACACAAAAATTTGCATTTTACACTTTGCAAATATGTTTTCCAATATGATTTACTCAAAAATCCGAATTTTAGAAAATCCACTTTTTGCATGATTCCTTTGGGAAAAACTTGTTTAATGCATTAAAATTTAAGACTTTATGGTACCTATTACTTAAGGACTCCATTCATTACATAAAACTTTCATTTTGAGCTTGGATAATAGGTGTTCATGGCCTTCATTCAAAATTACGAATTTCACAAGTTAGCTACTAACTCAAAATTTTCTCCTCATTCTATTTCTTGTCTTACACATTAATCTCATCAAAACTCATTTCAACTTGTAAAAATCATTGCTTAATGATACCTATTACCTATATACTTCATTTTTCACATAAAACATGAGTTTTGGAGTTGATAAATGGGTTTTAAAAATTGGTCTTGGTTGGGATCCGAATTTAGAAAATTTATTTTTGGTCATATCTTTTGATAAAATCTATCTAAGCTTATGAAAATCCATTCCTTACATATCCTATCTTATGAGCCTTTCATTTCTTAAATAAAAACTTCATTTTTGAGTTGGAAAACATGTTTTTAAAATATGTCTTGACCAAAATCCGAAAATAGAATTTTTATTTTGAAAATCACTTTTGATTCTTGTAAAAAGAAGTCTTGATGATATACATATATTAAGCCTTCATTTTCTTAAGTAAAATTTATATTTTGACACTTGGAAAGTGGTTTTTAAATATGGGTCTTGCCAAAATACGAATTTCACTACTTTTGTTCAAGTTCAAATCTAAGATCTACACATAATATGAACATACATCTAAAAGAAACCCATGGTAATGAACTATAAACTCATAGATCTAAACTTTACTTATCAAAATCATTCATTTATGTTGTCTATACCCTAAGCCCTTCATTTTAAATGAAAAATACACATTTTGAAGTTGAAAAACCACTTTTCTAAATATGGTTCCATTTTCATCCGAATTTTCAAAAGTTGTTTTTGTTGAAAATAAAATAGATCTTGAGTTTCCTACAACTTTCCTACCATCATCATGCTATTACAAGTCATCCATGAACATAAAACAAGGTCTAATGCATTTTATGAACTCAAAACTCTAGATCTAGTTTTCTAAACTAGTTATAAGTGCATGAATACATGTGGATGATGGATCTATGTATAAATCATAAGAAATAACAAAAATAACAACTTAAATAACAAGATCTATGGCATAAACGAAAATCAAAGCTACAAGAAGTTAGATCTACAATATATATCAACTTTAAACAAGAAAATAATTGTAATACAAGATAATAAAAGTGGAGAAAAGGAGTGTTTCATTTTTGGCATCATCATCCTAAGCTTTTAAGCTTATGGAAGGTCATTTGATGCATGAAACCTTCATTACACTTTACCTATATCACCTATGGAGGCTTTGAGATGAAGATTTGCTTAGAAATCTTCAAGAAATATGGGTGGAAGCTAATGGAAGAGATAGGGGCAGCTTGTGTTCTTGAAGAAACAAGAACAAAAAGAAGAAAGAAAGAGAGAAAAATGAGAGAGAAAAGGCTAAGAATGAAAGAGAAAGTGAGTAAATGAAGGAAGAGAGAAAATGAGTGTTTTAATTGAATAAATGAGAGAAAAAAATAAAACAAGGGCAGCCAAAGAAGCCATGCTGCACGTGAATTGTAAAGAGAGGAGAGAGAGGGTTTTTTGAAATTTGACTCAAAATTGAATTGTATAATTAATGTGTAATGTAACTTTTTGAAGAAGATTGAATATAATTAATTTTAGTCAAAATAGGTAAATAAAGGACAATGGCAGCCATAAAGAGGGTCAAAATCTGCCATGAAGTGTGGGTTAATGTGTAGAAAGATTGAAGTGAAAAGGAAGTGATATGTGTAAGGTGTACTTGAAGGTATGGTTGTAAAAGTACTTTCTTAATAAAATAAATTAAAATAAAATAAAATTAGAAAATTTATTCCAAATATTTGTAGCAGATTTTTCATAATTAAATTTAAATAATTATTTGAATTATTTTAGTATTTTAACAAATATGTTACCGGTATGATCAAAATACGCGAATATGGGCTATAAATAATATTTTTATAACCCGAAAAATTCTAAAAAATTATTTTATGAAAATAAAAATATTTTTAAAATATTTTAATTATTAAATTAATTTATTTTATTTTTAGTATCGGGTCTTAAACAGAATCTGATCCCGTAAAGACCCGAAACGAACTAAATTTTAGAAAAAAAAATTTTCTATAACATATAAAATATTTATCTAAAAATATAAGGCTTTATAAGAATAATAAAATTTTGTAATGAAATAAAAATGAATAGTGCAAAAGACTAATCAATTGCCGGTAATAATAGAAATACGATAAAAAGGTTATAACTGTAACTTTTATAACCCGAAAAATTATATAACTGATATATTTGAAAATCTTATGAAATTACGAGTCTAACGGTACAATTTGTATATTTTTGATATCTCGAGCCGGGACATGCTTTTCGAAGTCTGTATCCGAACGGGTTCGAATTAGTCAAAAATTTACCAATCTGATATTTTTAAACAAACTTATATTACTATGAGCTATTCTACATATTTAGCTACGCCTCGGCCTCTAGGGTTAGGGGCACTAGGTTGCCGGACTTAGGCTATTGCATTCCGGTTAGGGTTTCCAGGTGATTTTCTGGTTTAGATCTTTGCCAATTTGGAAACTGATATTTTATGTTTATACAACGTATTTACTTTGAGAAATTTATTTTACATTTCATTTTTGTAAGTATTTAATATCTCTTAATGTTTTCGGAGTTCTTGAATTGAGTTATATTTTCGAAAGTCAATCGTTATTTGCTTTTTAATAATTTGTTTTTGGGCTTTATATTACCCGTTTTTATAAGTCGGAGTTAAATATGGAATTTTTCGTACGTAGTGGTTTTGGAATTAAGTGTGTTGAGTCCTTACTTTGTTTTTAAGAATTCTTATTTTTCTCAAGATTCAGAAATTTCTGGATTCGCTCGTGTTTTTGAACTAGTTGGAATTCGGTTTTAATTTGGAGTGATTTTTAAGGTTTATTTTTAAGTTCATTTTGGAATTATTTATTGAAATTTTCCAGGGCTTACAAATTAAGCCCAAGGTATATTGGACCCTTTGAGATTCTAGAGAGAGTGGGAGATTTAGCCTATTGGCTAGCCTTACCGCCAAGCTTGTCGGGAGTTCGTAATGTGTTCCACGTGTCGGTGCTAAGAAAGTATGTGCATGACCCTGAACGAATATTGGAACTAGAACCCATTCGGCTAAAGGAGAATCTCACATATGAAGAACATCCCGTAAAGATCTTGGATAAGAAAACTCAGAAGCTTCGGAATAAAGAGATCCGATATGTCAAAGTATTGTGGAGAAACCACACTTCTAAGGAAGCAACTTGGGAAGCTGAGGAGGAGATTCAAAGGAAATACCCCGAGTTGTTTGAGGAACAAGATACGTCAGTTCAATTTTGAGGACAAAACTCTTTTTAAGGTGGGTAGGTTGTAAACCCCGGTTTTTTTAGTAACCAAGATAACTCGAGAACCGGAAACCAAAACCCTAAACCGGAATAGCTTAAGACTGGAGTGAGAATTAGGAACCCTAAGTTCGGCTTTTCCTCGGTTTCCAATTAAGAAACTTTTATAAGAAAATTTAATCTTGAATATAATTCTTGATTATATTTCAAACCAAGAAAAAGATCAGATTTTGAGAAAATTTCAATTTCGGGCTTTCTCGAGACCCATTACAGAAAAGCGTGCCTCGGAACTTGAATTTCAAAAATTTACTTATGAATACTCATTTGAATTGAAATTAAATAGCCTTTGTATTCGTATTTTCTTACTACCGGAATTAAGTTGTCTTGATTACTGTTCATTACTACTCACAAGTACACCCTACTCTTACATCCTTACAACCACTCAATTTCACTTTCTTTTCCAAGGATTATTTGTCTCTTAATTATTATTACAAATTATGACATTAAGGTACAAATCTATCAAAACAAGTCACACAAAAATCAAATCCAAACCACACCCCCAAAACCCACCCCCCCCCCCCCCCCCCTCTTTACAAGCAATGGCCGGTGTGAATCCCCCCTCCATGGAGCTCCATTGTACAATTTTTTTTAATTTATCTTATCAAATTTAACCTAATTTCATTTTATATATAAACCACATTTTCTCTCTCACTTCATTGTTCTCATTTCAAACTTCCAAAAGGTGAAAACACTCTCATTTCTCTCCTCTCCCACTTCATATTGTCGTGATCTTCATGGCCTCTCTCACACACACACACAACTTTCTTTTTCTTTATTTGTCTTCTATTTTACTCTTAAGTGAAAGAACCTTGCTTTCTATCTTTAGATCCTTGTAATGGCAAGGATATTTTTGGATATTTCCAACTAAATGTCCCCATGATCTCTTGCTAGAGACAAGGAAATATCAATACAAGAATACCAAACCATCACAAAGTAGATCTTGCATTTAAACAAGCTTTCATGCCATGAGCTTCATGATCATTCATCTAAAAATGTTTTGGATAAAAGATCTTTCATAAAAATGTAGTTTTTATGTTTTCAAAACCTATTTAAGCACTTAATATAGTAGATCTAGCATTTTACCACTCATATTCATGTAGGCATTTAAGATCTCATCCTTATTTTGAGTTTATGGGCATTAATGGTCATCAATACTTTTGTCTTGAGTAAATAACCTTGCTAGTATATAGATCTATAGGTAGATGAGTTAATGAAACCAAAAAGGAAAACACTTTTCAAGAAATGAACTAGTGTAAATTCGGATGACTTGAGAAACCTAATTTAAAAACCCTTTTATCAACTTCAAAACATGTATTTTACAAGAAAAATGAAGCCTATAGGTGATAGATAATGTTTGATGATATTTTTTATGAGTTTAAATGAGTTTTTACTAAAGGAAATATTTAAAACAAGAGATGAAGTTTAATAGGAGTTTTGAGTAGAAAGTCTTGTAAGCAAAATTCGTAATAATGAATAGATGGTTAGCTAACACTAGCTTTCCAACTTCAAAAATGGTATTTTCTTAAATAAATGGAGTCCTTAGGGTATAGGTAAAATAAATACCTAAAGTTCTAAGTATAAAATACATTTTTCTTAAGAGAATTAACTTAAAAATAAATTTTGCTAAATTCGGATTTTTGGGACCATCCTAGTATAAGACTCACTTAAAAGTTTACAAATGAAGATTTAATTAAAGAAATAAAGGCCTTAGGATATAGCTAATGTAAGGGTCAAAATTTCTTTAAAGAAAGTAGAGTTTTCCTAAGGAAAATCCTTAGAATAAGTAAGTGTGACCAAGTGTAGCAAATTTATTTGTTAAACAATGGCATGAAATAGTGTCTTAAGATAAAGGCTATTTAAATTCTTTAAATCTAAAAATTTATAAGAAGTTAGGCACCTAAGAGTTCATACCATGACATTCATGATAGGGAAATTCATTACCATGGCATTTATTTTTATTTTCACTTAGGAATCTCAAGAGTATTCATGAAAATCGCATTTTTGGAATCGACATAACCGCTGGACAGAACTGATCCTTCATTTCTGAGGCTTATATATTTTCAAAACTTGAATTAAACTTCATATTTAGAAAGCTCTTTCGAAGTAGATAGAAATCGATATAAAATTTGCGAAATTTTGTGTTAAAACGACCAAGTTATGGCCATTTTAAATCGGAACTTCGGAAATGACACGAATTTCGATTTCACAAAGTTGTCTTAGAGTTTTTAGTGTTCTTAGATGGTAGAATACTTATTAGGGTGTTTCTTTTATATTTAGGAGAACCCGAGGACGTTGAATCCTTACCTCCGGACTATTACTATTAAGAGACCGGCGAACCCATGGTTGAGTGAGTTTCTCTTCCCGATTCATTTATTGTATGTGCTTGATAAATTAGTGCACTAGAATGTAGGCCAAGTGAATTGAATATGTATGATTGGGAAAAATGGGAAATTGTATGTTGATGATGATATGAGAACTCAAAATAAAAATATCGAAACCGAGTGATAAATTCTGGTTGTGTAGTTAGTTATGATGTATTGTTTGAGAAATTGTTTGATCGCCTGAATAAAATGACTTAATCGACTATTCGGACTAAAGCCAAATTTTGACATGTGCATATCATAATGGGAAGGAGCATTAGCATTGTTTGGTTAATCGTGATCCATAAACAAGATTAATTGTTCGGTTAATCATGATCCAAAAACGAAATAATTGTTCAGTTAATCGTGATCCAGAAACAAAATAATTGTTCGGTTACCCGTGAACCATAAATGGCATAAAGATAGTATCGCAGTATTCGTTAATCTGCTAACCTGGGATGGAGAGCGCAAGTCCATCCACATATGATTTCTGGATGGTCATATGTTTGTTGTTCTCATGTGTTTGGTGTATACACTTGCTTGTTTAATCACTTGTTTGAATTGTTGTGACATGAATGTTATTGTGGAAGATTTCACTCACTAAGCTAGTTAGCTTACATCCCTACAATTTCTTCCTTTTGCAGCTACCAAATTTATGGCTTAGGCAGCGTGATCCGACCGTACAGGTACAAGAGCTAGAAGTTTCCTCTAGAAGTTGGAAATTCTGTTTAGACTTCCATAGGAAACTTTTAAGATTTTGGATGACTGTATATGGTCACTAATTATTCTTTTGCGGGGGAATGCCCCTTAGTAAATGTAATTTTTAATTATGCTTCATGAGTTATATTGTCGTAAAGGTATGCCTTACATCTATATGAGACTCTTGAAGGACTAAGGCGGTAATTCGGGAATCTTGTATGGCATGTGGCGGACTGTTACGCATAGGGTACCCTATAGGGCGTGACAGCTTAAGTTGGTATCAGAGCACTAGGTTATTAAGCATGACAATAGAGTTTAAAACTGAACCTAGAATTAAGCAACTAAGTTAAATTGGAGATAAAGCTAGGCTAATTAGTAGTTTTCTTGTTGTAGGTTTCCTTGGGTGAAACTCGCGAAAGGGCTAGAAATTTCACTAAAAGCACCAATGAAACCATGGTAGAATATCAGCTGAGATTAAGGGTGTTGTGTGAAGATTTTGCACTAATGCAACAACCTAGAACCTTAAAGGAAATGTATAACTTGTGGAAAGAGGGTTTAAGATATACGAGATGGGCATCAATGATAGATCAACTTAGGTATGATATAATTAGAAGGAGAAGATGGACTATGATTGTCACCCTCCGAAGGGTACCCTAAACGTGGCAGTCCGCCGTACACAATATTAAAGCCTAAGAATGACCACCTCAATCACGCGAAGACTTCCATATTATGTACAAGGCGTCTAACACATAAAAGAGACACATCGGAATGATACGTTTTATGTTGATACAATTGAGTAACAATGTAAAGGAAATACAATCCACTATACTCCAAATACAAAACCCTATACTTCAAAAATATAATTCATCAAACTTCAACTACATTCATCCCAATACTTCACTACATAAAGCTATTACAAAGCAAATCGTAAAGCTTAGCCAAAAACTTCAAGCATTCTTATATCTTGCCGGAATCCCGAAATCATTCTCGGCTTCAACCATCTCGGTCCCCACTTAGCATTTTTGGAATAACCTGCTCATTTAAATAACTATTGGGATAAAGCTACACTAGCTTAGTGAGATTCATTTCCGCAATAATATACTCCATTGTAAAATATACAAACAAGTTTATTTAAACAATCATATGAATGCACAAGCACGTGAACATACAAGCATATGACTTTCTGGTAGCCATATGTGAATGGATTTATGCCCTCCATTCGGGGTTTGGGGTGGTCTATAAACATGCGACCACAATTCCAATATTTTCTCTTGTGGTTTATAGTGCCTACTCCACTTCCCATTAACATAAGTGACCTCATAGGCCCTTGATGTTAACGAAGGTGGTCCTCCACCTGTTTATATGTATTGGTTTATAGTGTCTACTCCACTGCCCATTAACTTAAGTGACCCTGCAGATCCTCAATGTTAACGAAGACCCGCTGCCTCCCGATCATACTTTTGTTCCCACCAAAAGCATTCTCGTAATGCAATGTGACTCATTAAATGATATGCATGTACAGTTTATTTATAGAATCGTAGCAAGTTCATTATGTAATTTAAGAGCGATCATAGAGCATTTCAAACAATCCAAGTCTATACTAACTCATACAATATTATTTCAACAAGTCTCATCTCAATATACTTATCATTCATTCAACAAGAAAAGTTCATTTGTCATCAACAATTTTATCTTTACCTAAGTCTAGTGCTACTACAATTACAAGCACACTCAATGAGCATAATTACTTAGGAAATGAACTCACTCGGCCATTGGATCATCGGTCTTCTAGTAACAATAATCCGGTGGTAGGGAATCGTCAAACTCAGGATTACCTAAAAAGGAAGAAATACTCTAATAAGTATTTCAACTCAAACTAATCCAACGACTTCTTACGAACTATCAAATTCATACTTCGCGTCCTGAGCGGGAATTCCAACTTAAAACGACCATAACTTGGTCATTTTAACTCGGAATCTTGCAAATTTTATATCGATTTCTATCTACTTCGGAAGAGCTTTCTAAATATGAAGTTTAAATCATGTTTCTAAAATATCTAAGCCTCGAAAAGGAGGGATCAGATCTGTACAGCGGTTATATAGATTCCGAAAATGCGATCTTCATGAATGCACTTGAGATTCCTAAGTGCAAAATGAAACTAAATGCCATGGTGATGGATTTTCATATCATGAATGTCATGATATGAACTCAAATGAGCCTAAGTTCCTATAAATTTTTAGACTCAAAGAATTTAAATAAACTTTTTCTTAGAACACAATTTCATGCTTTTGCTTAAAAAGTAAGCTTACTACACTTGGTCACACTTACTTATTATAAGGCTTTTCTTTAAGAAAACTCCACTTTGTTTAAAGAAATTTTGACCCCTATATTAACTATATCCGAATGCCTTTATTTCTTTAATAAAATCTTCATTTGTAAACTTTTAAGTGGGTCTTACACTAGGGTAGTTCCAAAAATCTGAGTTTAGAAAACTTCATTTTCAAGTTGATTCTTTTAAGAAAAATGCATTTTATACTTAGAACTTTAAGCATTTATTTTACCTATACCCTAAGGACTTCATTTATTTAAAAAAAACTATTTTTGAAGTTGGAAAACTAGTGTTTTCTACCAATCTATCTATTATTACGAATTTGGCCTTCAAGACTTTTGACTCAAAACTTCTATTAGACTTTATCTCTTGTTTCAAATATTTTCTTTAGTAAAAACTCATTTAAACTCATGAAAAATATTACCAAACATTATCTATCACCTATAGACTTCATTTTTCTTGTAAAATACATGTTTAGAAGTTGATAAAAGGGTTTTTAAACTAGGTTTCTCAAGTCATCCGAATTTACAAAAGTTCTTTTCTTGAAAAGTGTTTTTCTTTTTGACTTTATTAACTCATCTATCCATAGATCTATGTATTAAAAAGGTTATTTACCAAGGACAAAAACATTAAAGACCATTAATGCACATAAACTTAAAATAAAGATAAGATCTTAAATGCCTACATGAATATGAGTAGTAAAATGATAGATCTACTATATCAAGTGCTTAAATAGGTTTTGAAAACATAAAAACTATATTTTTATAAAAGATCTTTTGTTCAAAACACTTTTTGATGAATAATCATAAAGCTTATGGCATGAAAGCTCCTTGAAATACAAGATCCACTTGGTGATGGTTTGGTATTCTTGTTTTGATATTTCCTTGTCCTTACCAAAAGATCATGGGGATATTTAGTTGGAAATATCCAAGAATATCCTTGCCATTACAAGGATATAAGGTTAAGGAAGTAAGGTTCTTTCACTTAAGGTGAAATAGGAGACAAAAGAAGAAAAAAGAAAGTTGTGTGTGTGTGTGTGGGAGGCATGATGGTCACGACAAAGAGGGAGTGGAGAGGAGAGAAAAGAGAGTGTTTTACCTTTTTGGAAAGTTTGAAAATGAAAGAATGAAGTGAGAGAAAGAAAAATTAGCTTATATATTAAATGGAATTTGGTTAAATGAGACTAAAATAATTTAAAAAAATTTCAAAATGGAGCTTGTTGGAGGGGGTTTCACGCCGGCCAATGCATGAAGGGGAAGGGAAGAATTGATTTTTTGATTGATTTGTCTTGATAGCTTACACATCAAATGTCATAAATTGTAGTAATAATTAAGGGACAAAAAGTCTTTGGAAAGGAAGTGATTGAGTGATGGTAAGGGTTGCAAATATAGGGTGTACAAATGAGTAGTCATAGGTTATACTTGTGAATAGTAGTGAATAGTAATCAAGGCAACTTAATTACCGGTAGTAAGAAAAATACGAATAAGAAGGTTATAACTGTATTTTTCGTAAGCTGGAAAATTATGAAATTTATATTTTTGAAATCCTTATTTTATTTTGATTCTAATGAGTATTCACAAGTGAATTTTTGAAATTCTAGTTCCGGGGCACTCTTTTCTGTAATGGGTCTCGGGATGACCCGGAATTAAAATTTTCTTAAAATCTGATATTTTTTTGGTTTGAAATATAATCAAGAACTATATTCAAATTTAAATTTTCTTATAAAAGTTTCTTAATTGGAAACCGAGGAAAAGCCGGATTTAGGGTTTCTAAGTCTTTCTCACAAAGCTTGAACTAAACCGGTTTAGGGTTTCATTTTCTGGTTTTCGAAGTTTACTTGATTACTAGGAAACCCGGAGTATACATTATAAAAGTAATAAAATTGTGTAATGAAATAAAATGAATAATGCAAAAAACTAATCAATTACCTGTAGAAATGAAAATACGATAAAAAGATTATAACTGTAAATTTTATAACCTGAAAAATTATATAACTGATATATTTAGAAATCTTATAAAATTACGAGTCTAACGGTACTAATGGTATATTTCTGATATCTCGAGCCCTGGGACCCGTTTTTCGAAGTCTGTATCCGAACGGGTTCGAAATAGGTCAAAAATTTACCAATTTGATAATTATAAACGAACTTATATTACTATGAGTTATTCTATATATTTAAACTACATCTCGACCTCTAGGGTTAGAGGCGCTAAATTGCCGGACTTACACTATTGTATTTCGGTTAGGGTTTCCGGGTGATTTTCCGGTTTAGACCTTTTGCCAATTTGGAAACTGATATTTATGTTTATATAACATATTTAATTTGAGAAATTTATTTTAAATTTTATTTTTGTAAGTATTTAATAACTCTTAATGTTTTTGGAATTCTTTAATTGGGTTTCATTTCTAAAAGTTAATCATTATTTACTTTTTAATAATTTGTTTTTGGGCTTTATATTACCCGATTTTACAAGCCGGAGCTAAATATGAAATTTTTCGTACGTCGTGGTTTTGAATTTGAAGACCACTGAGTTCTTATTTTATTTTTAATGATTTTCATTTTCTCATGATTAAGAAATTTTTTGGATTCGTTCGTGATTTAGGACTTGTCGAAATTCAGTTTTAATTTGGAGTGATTTTTAGGGTTTATTTTCGAAGTTCATTTTGAAATTATTTATTGAAATTTTTCGGGGCTTACAATGATGGAAACCATCTATACCCTGGAAAGAGTAATGGTGGAGTATACTAATGAACCAATGCTAAGAGAAGCCAATTTCATCTTGAAGAACGAAGGGAATCCTACCCATCCAGACTTTAAGATGTGGAATGGTATTGGATCCCTTTATGTACATGCCCATGATGATCTCTTTGACCATAGGGAGTGGAACTTTGCTGACGCCAGAAACCACATAGTATGGCAAGCCAGATATCTTGACATTATACCATTTTTAGGGGGAGTACTAGCCCCACAAGCAAGAGATGAAGAAGTGTAACTGATAGATGCCCCAGCTATTGAAGGGGAAGATGTGAACGAAGGGAATAATGAGGAAGAGGATAATGATGTGGATGATTCCGAGGAGGAGGAGGATCTCGAGGAGGATCCGAATTAGCAAAATGAGGAAATACCTAGAACCCCTACCTCTCCAGCCATAGCCCCAGAACATCCCAACCAGTTACTAGAACAAATTGTATGGGATTTTGATGTGCTATAATTAGTATTGAATTTTAAAGCATCTTTCCAGCAAGCGTACTGGGCCTTCTATTGTAATATAGCATGAGTCAAGTGTCGATCCCACGGAGATCTATTAACTACTAGACAATTATCAACTAATACTAATATCTAGGCAATTGATCTTTTTAAAATGATTGGATTAAACTAAATTATCTAATTAAATATCTATATGAATACAATGAGCTTTTTAAAGAGAGGGATATGGTGGAAAAATGTGGGAAGGAGCAGAATCCACTTTAAACTATTGCCAATCAACTTGAAGTAATGTTATAATGATAATTAGATTCATGGATATTCATAAGAAATTGTCAAGATTTAAAAACAAAGTTTAAAAACCTTTTAAACCATAAAAGCAATTCAATAGCTTCCGCTAAATAAATTATTAGTGGAATCAAAATTACAATTATAAACCTTCCGATTCTATAATTGACTAATACTTTATATTAACATCTCCTAATTCCTTATTGAGAAATCAACATAAAACATTGCATTAATATTCATGGACAATTTCTAAATTAGATTAAACTCTGCCGCTTCCGTAATTGTAATTTAATCTCAATTTATGAATTCATATGAACCCTAATTTTCCTTCCAAGTTATCAGAATTCTTATACACCAAAAGTATGATGAATAATCAGAATTCAATATGAATATTTCATGATTCTAACTATCTTATAACATGGATTCAAAGATCATTTTAGCATGTTTAAAGTTTCATCAACTTTCCACAAAAAGAATTTAGCTACTCATGGATGATGATTCAAAAATCAGATAAGAAATTACAAATGATTTCATTATGATCAAAATATTTAGATATATGAATTGCATAAAAGAAATAAGATTAGATATCACCAATTCAAAATACCAAAGCTTCACTTGCAACTTCTTGAATAACTTCAAATATCTCTTCAAAAATCTCTATGAAATGCCTAGTTCTAAGTATTCTAGAGCTACTAGGGATGTGGATTGAATGATTGGATGATTCTGAAAGTGAGGAGAAGACCCCCTATTTATAGGAAAAATTTCGTGCAAAACATTAAATGAACTTTGCTGTTTCACATTGTACGCCGGCAGTTATGGATCCTATGTCGGCGGCTTACAGGTGGCGTATCTTCGAATTATCCTTTGCATAGGCAGTGCACTGGCAGCCTTCAATATCAGTTATACATGTAGGCCGCTTCTACGCCAGCGGCTTAGATGTAGATCTAGCCGGTGTATATGGTCAAAAATGAAGCTTTGCATCAATTTTGTTCGAACGCTGTCCCTAAGCCGGCGGCTTAGACACCGGCGTAGACACTCCAACAAGTTTGTCTCTTCAATTTCCTCCAAGTGTTGGATATCTTTATGTCGCTTCAGATCTGTGTTGTACGCTGCCTCAACACCGGCGGCTTAAGTGCCAGCTTATAATGTAACTCCTTCAAAGCTGGTGATGTTTCATTTCTGAGCTGCCGGCCTTCATGTACGCTGGCTGCTTCATCTTCTACGCCGGCAGCTTTGAGGCGGCTTTGAATGCAGTTGAAACTTATGCTCGGCAAAGCTGGCAGTGCTGCAACGGCCTTGGATGTAAGCCGTCTGAACGCCGGCGGCTTTGAATGATGAATTGCCGGCCTTGACTTCAATTTTTCCTCTTTTTGATTCAAATTCTTTTGTTTTGATTTCTTTATCCAAATTAGTCCTGAAACATAAAAATTAATCAAAACAAATATCCATTCTAGCTCTTTTGATCATCAAGATTTGTATAAAATATTATCTTATCAGATTTTGATAAGGATCTAGACATACCTAATAGTGGAAGGATGGAACCAGAGTTCGACCCTACCATTTGGAAGGATATCTACCCGGTAGGTGAGCGTCCCCTCGAGGTTGATGCCATAGCCCCCGAACCGGTGGTTCAAGAACCTTTGGAGAGGATAGATGAAGGTGAAGAGATGATGAGGGAAGCTCAGGATAGAGTGAACAGATTATGGGATAAAGCTAGAAGAGAATTGGGGATAGAAGTTAGAAATAGGAACGGATTTAATGATAGAGTTAATGAGGAAGAAAGAGATCAAGTGAGAGTTTAGGAGATGAGGGAAGAAGAAGAAGAGGAAGAAGAGGAACAGGAGCCCTTAGCCCGACCCATTAGGAGGAGGAGGTTAACTGTGAGGGCTTATCTAAACCAGTTCATCCGAAGGGATGATGGAGGCTCTTCTAGCCAAGGACGACTCCCTAGCCCCACACCAGACGACTCCGAGTGAGCCATGGAGGAGTAGAGTCGAGTGTCCCATAGAGTCCAATAGTACTTTTTGATTAGTAAGCAATGCGGGATGCCAATTTACCTTAGGTTCTCTTCACAGTAGTATGTTGTCTTTCTTCTTCTTTTCTTTTCTATGTCTCTATATGTTGTTAGGTTGAAGTTATCGACTAATATCAGAAGGTTAGATTTGTGTTGCCAAATTTTGTAAGCTTATTTGTAAAACAACTCTTGTGTGGCACACCAAATCAATGAAGTATTATGTTTGATTCTAAGAAAGAAGTTTCCCTTTTGCATTAGTAGTAGACTACATTCACTACACTTGATTGCATAAATATCTTTCCATTCATATCATCACTTAATTTAGAATTCCTTTGCTTGTTATGATTTCTTTTGCTCTAAGAGCTTTTTGGTTGACGATTTAATGTGATGGTTTTCCTGAATCTTGTGTAAATTCAATAGTTCTTTAAATTATTCCTAAAATTTTTACGAATTCCTTAATCAAGGTTTTATAAATCACAAAACTTTAAAGAAGAAATAAAACTCACTAAGACATTATGTAACAGCCGAAACCGAAGAAACCGTAATAGGGAGCAAGAACCACTCCCAAACGAAGCTTGTAGTGCAAACCAACAAGATCATCCCCAAGCCAACTAACCTGAGGTGCTCAGCTCAATCCTCAAGTAGCCATGATGAATGCAATTGGACAATTGGCAAACTTGCTTAATGCATTCATTCAAAACCAGAATCAAAATCAACCGCAGAATCCCGAGCTAAGTATGAGGGATTCAGCACCTTTGCCACCACCTCCACCACCCCTGCCATATAGGGGAATACAAGCAGAAATTCCCTTACCCCCTGAAGAGCAATCTTACAATGCTCGCCATCCACCCCCTCCGCTGCATAGAGGATATCAAAGGAGTTCTCTGCCTGACTTTATCAAAAGCAACCGCTACTTCGAAGGGGCGTTTGGAAAGCCCGACGAAGCGGAGGATTGGTTAGCGCAAGTGGAGCGCTCTTTCGCAGCTTATGAGGTTCCATCATATCTCCAACTGGAGCATGGCACCTACATGCTGAGATATAATGCCAGAGTATGGTGGGAATCGAAATAGAGGAGTTTGGCACCCTCTATTAGTTGGGAGACCTTTCGCAGGGAGTTCCTGGATAACTATTTTCCTGCTAGCCTCCAAGTGAGATATAGTGCAGATTTCTTGCATGTTAAACAGAGAGGCAGAACAATCGAGTAATATGAGACGAAATTCAATCACTTGCTCCAGTATGCCCCCGAATCTTACAAAAACAATGAGGAGCTACAAAAACAAGTGTTTTTGGAAGGTCTCAATGAAGACTTAAGGGTGAAGTTGGAGGAATCAGGTTTGCAAACTTACCTGGAGGTAATTGAGAAAGCCCGGTTGATTGAAGGGGCTAAGAAGAGGAAACATTTTGAGTCGGACAAGAGAATGTTCAGAAGGAAGCAATTTGATGCCTCCGACTGAGGCCATAAAGGAAAGAGATACAAGCCTTACTATGGGTTTAAAGACAACAACGGTGGGAAGTCCAACCAAACCAGGCCCAATGTTACATGTTGGAAGTGTAAGGGAAACCACTATCTAAGGCAGTGCCCACAGCTGAAAGGCAAATGCTTCTTCTGTGGCGAGGCAGGCCATCTAGTTTATGCATGCCCGAAAAAGATGACGATAACCTATTTTCTTTGCAAAGAAAAAGGGCACGTAGCCTCCGAGTGCTCCCAAAGGAAAAGTGTGGCTACCCGGCCTTATGGAAATCCGAGTAATGATAACACCCTACGATCTGGTAGCAAGGGTGGAAGTCGTGCAGCTTCAGCCATGCACGGGATGCGGCTATACAACTTCGAAGGCCAACGGATGATTGAAGAGGATGGGAAGGAAGGTGTAGAGCTGGCCGCACTGGACCAAGGCGATGATGCAGATGGCGGCTTGGTGATAGGTCAGTAATAAATTTTTAAGATAAAAGTTCTTTGTTTTCTTAATAAGTTTTAAAAAGAGTTAAAACTGTGAAAGTGGAAAAGCTAAGATCCGGAAACCTGGGAACAGATAGCTGTTTTGGTACTTAGGATCAAGTAGTGATAAATGTTTATGGTAACATGACGCATAGGGGTGAATAAGAGTGAAGCCTATGTGTTGTTTGACACGGGAGCAACCCACTCCTTTATCACTACTAGCTTGGCTAAGCAGCTTGGATTACCCATAGCCATGACAACCACCAGCTTAAGGATTAAGACATCCACAGGTAGTGTCGTGTCGACTCAAGAAATAATAAAGGATTGCTTACTAGAAATCCAAGGACATATCTCGACAAGTGACCTGATAGTTCTGGAAATGAGTAAGTATAAAGTTATCCTCGGAATGAATTGGCTAAGTAAGGTTAAAGCCATCGTGGATTGTCAACGAAAAATGATAAGTTTTAATGACCACAAGAAGGAGAGAGTAAACTTCCTCGGAGAAACCACGGTATGAAGAGATTTCAGGTTAAGCTCTTTTGAGCTAATGATGGAAGATGAGGAAATTGTGCCAATAGAAGATGCTTGGGTTAGAGAGGAGAAAGGGGAAAAGAAAGATGTAAGCCCCGGAAAATTTCAATAAATAATTTCAAGATGACCTTCGAAAATAAACTCTAAAAATCACTCCAAATTAAAACCGAATTTCAACTAGTCTTAAATCACGAACGAATTCGAAAAATTTTCGAATCTCGGGGAAAATAAGAATTCTCAAAAACAAAGTAAGAACTCAACATACTACAATTCCAAGACCACTACGTACGACAAATTCCATACGTGACTCCGATTTATAAAATCGGGTAATATAGATCCCAAAAACGAATTATTAAAAAGTAAATAACGATTAACTTTCGAAAATGAAACCCAATTCAAAAATTCCGAAAACGTTAAAAGATAATAAATACTTACAAAAATAAAATTTAAAATAAACTTCTCAAATTAAATATGTTGTATGAACATAAATATCAGTTTCTAAATTGGCAAAGGTCTAAACCGAAAAATCACCGGGAAACCCTAACCGGAATACAATAGTGTAAGTCCAGCAATCTAGTGCCCCTAACCCTAGAGGCCGAGATGTAGTTTAAATATGTAGAATAGCTCATAGTAATATGAGTTTGTTTAAAAATATTAGATTGGTAAATTTTTGACCTATTTCGAACCGGTTTAGATACAGACTTCTAAAAGCGTGTCCCGGGGCTCGAGATATCAAAAACATACCAATAGTACCGTTAGACTCGTAATTTCATAAGATTTCTAAATATATCAGTTATGAAATTTTTCGGGTTATAAAAGTTACAGTTATAACCTTTTTATCATATTTTCATTATTACCGGTAATTGATTGGTCATTTGCACTATTCATTTTTATTTCATTACAAAATTTTATTATTTTTATAAAGCCTTATATTTTTAGATAAATATTTTACATGTTATAAAAAATTTTGTTTTTCTAAAATTTAGTTCGTTTCGGGTCTTTACTAGATCAGATTCTGTTTAAGAGCCGATACTAAAAATAAAATAAATTAATTTAATAATTTAAAAATATTTGAAAAAAATTTATATTTTCATAAAATAATTTTTTTTATAATTTTTTGGGTTATAAAAATATCATTTATAGCCCATATTCGCGTATTTCGATCATACCGGTAACATATTTGTTGAAATACTAAAATAATTCAATTAATTATTTAATTTTATTTATGAAAATTCTGCTACTCCTTTAAAAATATTTTTCTTAATTTTATTTTATATATTTTCCCAATAAAAAGTACTTTTTCAACCCATACTTTAAGTACACTTCATTTGTCACTTCTACACATTAATCAAGTTTTCTTTCACTCATTTCACACTCCATTTCCCCACAATGGCAACTGACCACACCCCTAATAATAGCCTCTTTTCTTTTATTTTAATTATTTATTTAATGATTTAAAGCCTCTTTTAGTTAGCACATTAAATGATGCAAATTACATTTTCAAATTTCAAGTTACAAGGCAATGTAACCTCTCTCCCTCCTTCACTCAAATTCACGTGAAGACCCCCCAATTTTTCTGCCATTGTTTTATTTTTTTTTCTCCTCTTTCAATTAATTAACACACATTAATGCACTCCTTCTCTCTCTCCCCTTCATTTACACCTTTTACCTTTTCCATTCCTTATCTTTTCTCTCTCTTTTTCCTCTCTTTCGTTCTTCTTTTCCTCTTGTTCTTCCATGAAAAACAAGCTGCCCCCACTTCTAAAAATGGCTTCCACACTTCATTTTTAAAGATTTTCTAAGCAAATCTTCATCCCAAAGCCCCATAGGTGATATAGGTAAAGTGTAATGAAGGTTTCATGCATCAAATGAACTTCCATAACCTTAAAAGCTTAGGATGATGATGCCAAAAATGAAATCTTTCTCTTCTTCACTTTTATTATCTTGTATTACAATTATTTTCTTGTTTAAAGTTGATATATATGGTATATCTAACTTTTTATAGCTTTGATTTTTGTTTATGCTATAGATCTTGCTATTTAAGTTATTATTCTTGTTATTACTTATGATTTATGCATATATTTCTCATTCCCATGTGTTCATGCTTTCAAAACTAGTTTAGAAGACTAGATCTAGTTGTTTTAGATTCATACATGCATTAGACTTATGTTTTATGTTCATGGATAACTTGTAATAGCATGATGATGGTAGGAAAGTTGTAGGAAACTCAAGATCTATTTTATTTTCAATAAAAACAACTTTTGAAAATTCGGATGAAAATGGAACCATATTTAGAAAAGTGGTTTTTCAACTTCAAAATGTGTATTTTTCATTTAAAATGAAGGGCCTAGGGTATAGACAACATAAATGAATGATTTTGATAAGTAAAGTTTAGATCTATGAGTTTATAGATCATTACCATGGGTTTCTTTTAGATTTTTGTTCATATTATGTGTAGATCTTAGATTTGAGCTTAGACAAAAATAATGAAATTCGTATTTTGGCAAGACCTATATTTAAAAACCACTTTCCAAGTGTCAAAGTGTAAATTTTTCTCAAGAAAATGAAGGCTTAATATATGTATATCATCAAGACTTCTTTTTACAAGAATCTAATGTGGTTTTCAAAGGTTATTTTCAAAATAAAAATCTTATTTTCGGATTTTGGTCAAGGCCTATTTTAAAAACATGTTTTCCAACTCAAAAATGAAGTTTTTATTTAAGAAATGAAAGTCTCATAAGATATGATATGTAAGGAATGGATTTTCATGAGCTTAGATAGATTTTATCAAAAGATATAACCAAAAATGAATTTTGTAAATTCGGATCCCAACCAAGACCAATTTTTAGAACCCATGTATCAACTCCAAAACTCATGTTTTATGTGAAAAATGAAGTATATAGGTAATAGATATCATTAAGCAATTATTTTTACAAGTTAAAATGAGTTTAGGCATGAGTAAGGTGTTAAACAAGTAATGGAATTAAAATGAAAAATTTTGAGTTAGTGATCAATTGTCAAATTCGTAATTTGAGATAATGCATAAGTGATCACTTAGTATTTGAGCTCAAATTGCAAGTTTTATGTGTTAAATGAAGTCCTTAGGTAATTGATATAGTAAAGCCTTAAATTTTAATGCTTTAAACAAGTTTTCCCCAAATGAATCATTCAAAAAGTGGATTTTCTAAAATTCGGATTTTTGAGTAAATCATATTGGAAAACATATTTACAAAGTGTAAAATGGGAATTTTTATGTAGTAGAAATAAAGGTCATAATATATATAATGAAGACTTAATTTTAACAAAAATAATTATATTTTCTTAAGTAATAAATCCAAAACAAATGGAAATAATCAAAGTTAGGAAACTAGTATTCTTAAAAGTGGTTATCCTTGAAGTCTTGTAATATAAGGAGTTATGAAATTTTCTTTTAGCAAGAATCATTAAGACCATGCATACATTAAGCTCATCTCATGTCATTCATGTTAGGAAATCATTCATATTGCATGTATAGCCAATTTCTATAGTAGGAACATTACAAACTCTTATAATACTATTTTTCGGAAATTGAAATTGTTGCTGCCCTAATCTGATCTGACCTTTTTGAAGCTTCAATGTTTTCAAAACTTAAATATAATATTATAATTAGGTATATCTTTCGAAGTAGATAGAAATCGGTATATAATTTGCGAGATTCCGAGTTAAAATGACCAAGTTATGGCCATTTTAAGTTGGAATTCCCGCTTAGGACGCGAATTACAAATTTGATAGTTCGTATGAAGTCGTTAGATTAGTTTGAGTTGAAATACTTATTAGAGTATTTCTTCCTTTTTAGGTGATCCCGAATTCGACGATTCCCTCCCACCGGGTTATTACTACTAGAAGACCGGTGATCCAATAGCCGAGTGAGTTTTCTCCTTGTTTTGTTACCTTGATTGTGCTTGTAGTTAGTTGCATTAGATTATAGGAACAAGATAAAAATCGATATGAATGGGGACGAGATATATGATGAGGCTATGATGAATGTATGCCAAAGAATACTAAAGCATATCGAAACCACGATTTGATTGGATAACTGCGCCGTTCATATTATTTCTGTTATGTGTATGATATTGGCTAGTCACTCTAAAGAATGTATAAATATTTTGACCTAAGCAAAAAGTAAATTGATCATGCATCGCATCGGACATATTGCATTTGGTAGCGTGCTACTCCTACGCAGGTCGATCGGTATGGTCCGAGGACTCGTTTGGATAATGAGACCCGGGATCAGAGCTCATTCATAGGAAACTAAGGCGCATCGGGAATGCATTCCATGTGTGAGCTTAGCTGAGGCGAGTGCTATGAGCCGAGGACTTGGGGACTAGCAGCGGTCGTGTAGACTTCAATACCATCCCTAACCCAAGATACGGAGGGCGTAAATCCGTTCTGTGTGTGGGTTCTGGATACCTATACATAATTACTTGCTCACGTGTTTGTTCATGCATAGCATATGATTGATTAATACTTGCTTGTTATGGTACGGAATTAAGGGAATTCTCACTAAGCTAGTGTAGCTTATACCCCAATAGTCGTTTATATGAACAGGTTATCTCGAGAATACAAAGTGGGGACTGAATTGGTTGGAGCCGGGAATGACTCCGGGATTTCGGCAAGGAATACGAATGTTTGAAGTTATCAACTAGGTTTTATGATTTGCCTTGTAATAGTTTTATGTAGTTGAATCTTTTGATGAATTGAATTGGAAGTTGAATGATTTGTATTTTGAAGTATAGTGATTCATATATGAAGTATAGTGGTTTGTATATGAAGTATAGTAAATTTGTATTTCCTTTACATTGTTACTCAATTGTATCAACATAAAATGTATCATTCCGATGTGTCTCCTCTATGTGTTAGACGCCTTGTACATGGTATGAAAGCCTTCGTGTGACTGAGGTGGTCATTCTTAGGCTTTAATATTGTGTACGGCAGACTGCCACGTTTACAGTACCCTTCGGGGCGTGACAAAAGACATACCCATGATAAATGAGTTTGAAGATGTATTTCCCGAAGTACTACCCGGTTTGCCACCAAAAAGAGAGATCGACTTTGAAATCACTCTAGCCTTGAGTACAAAACCGATATCAAAGGCACCATACCGGATGGTCCCGGCAGAATTAAAAGAGTTGAAAATCCAATTGCGAGAGCTTTTGGATCAAGGGTTTATAAGACCCAGTGTGTCGCCATGGGGCGCACTGGTGTTGTTTTTAAAGAAGAAAGATAAGTCTATGAGGTTATGTATCGATTATCGGGAATTGAATAAAGTCACAATTAAGAATCGATATCGTCTTCCAAGGATTGATGACCTCTTCGACCAACTTCAAGGGGCGAGTGTGTTCTCGCGCATTGATTTGCGCTCGGGTTATCACCAATTGAGAATAAAGCCTGAAGATGTACCCAAGACAGCCTTTCGTACGCGGTACGGGCACTATGAGTTTTTGGTGATGCCGTTTGGGTTAACCAATGCACCGGCTGCATTTATGGACCTCATGAACCGAGTCTACAAACCACTATTGGATAAGTTTGTGATTGTGTTCATAGATGATATTCTGATCTATTCTAAAACCAGGGAACAACATGAGGAGCACCTACGTATGGCATTACAAACCTTAAGAGAGAATAAGTTGTACGCCAAGCTATCCAAATGTGATTTTTGGTTGGATAGGATATCTTTTCTTGGGCATATGGTGACGGGAGAAGGAATATCAGTAGACCCTGAAAAGATTGAGGCTGTGGTGGAATGGAAACAACCCGAAACCGTGACTGAAGTGAGAAGCTTCCTAGGGTTGGCTGGTTACTATCGTAAATTTGTAAAGGACTTCTCTAAAATCGCCAAACCTCTGACACAACTGACATAAAAGAATGAGAAATTCGTGTGGACAGATAAGAGGGAGCAAAGCTTCCAAGAATTGAAACAACGCTTGGTGTCAGCTCCGATTCTGGTATTACCTGACCCCGAAAAACCTTATACAGTGCATAGTGACGCCTCCAGGAATGGCCTTGGATATGTGTTCATGCAAGAAGGAAGAGTCATTGCTTATGCCTCCAGACAATTAAGGCCTCATGAGCAGAATTATCTTACACATGATTTGGAGTTGGCTGCTATGGTTTTTGCCCTGAAGCTTTAGAGACACTACTTGTATGGACAAAAATGTGAAGTGTACATGGATCATAAGAGCCTCAAGTATTTGTTCACGTAAAAGGAGTTGAACATGAGGCAGAGACGGTGGTTGGAACTTATAAAGGACTATGACTTGGGAATCAATTACTGCCCGAGAAAGGTAAACGCTGTTGCCGATGCCTTGAGCCGAAATAGTTACGAGGAAGTAGCAGCTTTAATCACAGAATAAAAAGAACTGATAAGAGAATTTGAAAGGTTAAGAATTGAGTTTGTAGGGCAAGATGCTGAAATGGAGATTGCAAATTTGGTCATGGAACCCACCTTGATCGACAGGATCAAAGAAGCTCAAAGATATGATGAGAAAATAAGGAAGATCAAGGAAGAAATACGCAAAGGAAAGTATACGAACTTTACCTTATATGATGAAGAAGTGGTTAGGATGAAGGGGAGATTGTGTGTACCGGAAGACGAAGAACTGAGAAAGGAGATCATGAGCAAAGCTCACAACTCCGGTTATACCGTACATCTGGGAGGTACCAAGATGTATCAAGACTTAAAAAGCCACTATTGGTGGAATGGTATGAAGAGGGATGTGGCGGATTATGTTATGAAGTGTGCCGTGTGTCCACAAGTTAAAGTGGAACATCAACGGCCGGGAGGGTTATTAAAGCCTCTACCCATTCCTGAATGGAAATGGGATCAGATCTCAATGGACTTTGTATGTGGATTCCCGAAAACCTCCACGGGATGTGATGCAGTTTGGGTAATAGTGGATCGCTTAACAAAGTCAGCACACTTCTTACCAATCAATATCACCTATTCGCTGGATAAGTTGGCTAAGATCTACATCAGAGAGATTGTACGACTTCATGGTATACCAGCGGGGATCGTTTCAGATCGAGATCTAAGGTTCGTATCAAAGTTCTGGACAAGCTTACAAAAGAGCCTAGGCACCAAGTTGCATTTCAGTACTGCCTACCATCTTCAGACATATGGGCAGTCTAAGCGAACCATTCAGACCTTAGAGGATATGTTAAGAGCATGCATTTTGGAATTTAAAGGAAGTTGGGACAATCACATACCTCTAATTGAGTTTGCCTATAACAATAGCTACCACTCAACTATTCAGATGCCACCTTATGATGCCTTATATGGACGGCGTTGTAGGTCCCCTCTGTTTTGGGATGATGTGGAAAAACTTGCTATTGGGCCAGAATTGGTTCAAGAAGCAGCTGATAAGGTCCGGATCATTCAATAGAAGATGAAAGAAGCTTAGGACAGATAGAAGAGTTGGGCTGATCTAAAAAGAAGAGAACTTGAATTCCAAGTGAGCGATCATGTCTATCCAAAGATAAACCTGATTAAGAGCATAAAGAGGATGCAGACTCAAGGGAAATTAAGCCCAAGGTATATTGGACCCTTTGAGATTTTGGAAAGAGTGGGAGATTTAGCCTATCGGCTGGCCTTACCACCAAGCTTGTCAGGAGTTCATAATGTGTTCCACGTGTCGGTGCTAAGAAAGTATGTGCCTGACCTTGAACGGATATTGGAATTGGAACCTATTCAGCTAAAGGAGAATCTCACATATGAAGAGCATCCCGTAAAGATCTTGGATAAGAAAACTCAGAAGCTTTGGAATAAAGAGATCCGATATGTTAAAGTATTGTGGACAAACCACGCTTCTAAGGAAGCAACTTAGGAAGCTGAGGAGGAGCTTCGAAGAAAATACCCCGAGTTGTTTGAGGAACAAGGTACGTCAGTACAGTTTTGAGGACAAAACTCTTTTTAAGGTGGGTAGGTTGTAAACCCTGTTTTTTTTAGTAACCAAGATAACTCGAGAACCGGAAATCAAAACCCTAAACTGGAATAGATTAAGACTGGAGTGAGAACTAGGAACCCTAAGTCCGGCTTTTCCTCAGTTTCCAATTAAGAAACTTTTCTAAGAAAATTTAATTTTGAATATAGTTCTTGATTATATTTCAAGCCAAGAAAAGATCAGATTTTGAGAAAATTTCAATTCCGGGCTTTCCCGAGACCCATTATAGAAAAACATGCCCCGGAACTTGAATTTCAAAAATTTACTCATGAATACTCATTTGAATCGAAATTAAATAAGGATTTCAAAAATATAAATTTCATAATTTTTCGGTTTATGAAAAATACAGTTATAGCCTTCCTATTCGTATTTTTCTTACTATCAGTAATTAAGTTGTTTTGATTACTATTCATTACTATTCACAAGTATAACCTACTACTCACAAGTACACCCTATTCTTACATCCTTACAACCACTCAATTTCATTTTCTTTTCCAAGACTAAATTGTCTCTAAATCATTATTACAAATTATGACATTAATGTACAAATCAATCAAAACAAGTCACACAAAAATCAAATCCAACCACCCCACCCCCCCCCCCCCCCCCCCCCCCCCCCCCCCCATGGAGCTCCATTGTGCAATTTTTTTTAATTTATTTTATCTCATTAAACCTAATTTCACTTCTTATATAAACTACTTTTTCTCTCTCTCTCTCTCTTCATTCTCCTCATTTTCAAACTTTACAAAAGATAAAAGCTCTCATTTTCTCTCCTTTTCCCCCATAATGTCGTGAGCCTCTAAGGCTCCCACACACAACTTTCTTTTTCTCTATTTGTCTTCTATTTTATCTTTAAGTAAAAGAACTTTACCTTAGATCCTTGTAATGGCAAGGATATTCTTGGATATTTCCATTCAAAAGTCCCTATGAGCTCTTGTTAGGGACAAGGAAATATCAATACAAGAATATCAAACCATCACAAAGTAGATCTTACATTTAAACAAGCTTTCATGCCATGAGCTTCATGATCATCCATTTAAAAGTATTTTGAACAAAAGATCTTTCATAAAAATGTAGTTTTTATCTTTTCAAAACCTATTTACGCACTTAAGATAGTAGATCTATCATTGTAACACTCATATTCATGTAGGCATTTAAGATCTCATCTTTATTTTGAGTTTATGTGCATTAATGGTCATCAATGCTTTTTTCTTGAGTAAATAATCTTGCTAGTATATAGATCTATATATAGATGAGTTAATGAAACAAAAAAAAGGAAAACACTTTTCAAGAAATGAACTAGTGTAAATTCGGATGACATAGGAAACCTAGTTTAAAAACCCTTTTATCAACTTCAAAACATGTATTTTACAAGAAAAATGAAGCCTATAGGTGATAGATAAGGTTTGATGATATTTTTATGATTTTAAATGAGTTTTTACCAAAGGAAATATTCAAAACAAAAGATGAAGTTTAATAGAAGTTTTGAGTTGAAAGTCTTGTAAGCAAAAATTCGTAATAATGAATAGATGGTTAGAAAACACTAGTTTTCCAACTTCAAAAATGGTATTTTCTTAAATAAATGGAGCCCTTAGGGTATAGGTAAAATAAATACCTAAAGTTCTAAGTATAAAATACATTTTTCTTAAAAGAATCCACTTAAAAAAAATAAATTTTGCTAAATTCGGATTTTTGGAACCACCCTAGTATAAGACTCACTTAAAAGTTTACAAATGAAGATTTAATTAAAGAAATAAAGGCCTTAGGATATAGCTAATGTAAGGGTCAAAATTTCTTTAAAGAAAGTAGAGTTTTCCAAAGAAAAATCCTTAGAATAAGTAAGTGTGACCAAGTGTAGCAAATTTAATTGTTAAACAATGGCATGAAATAGTATCCTAAGATAAAGGTTATTTAAATCTTTAAATCTAAAAAGTTATAAGAACTTAGGCACCTAAGAATTCATATCATGACATTCATGATAGGGAAATTCATTATCATGGAATTTAGTTTCATTTTTCACTTAGGAATCTCAAGAGCATTCATGAAAATTGCATTTTCGGAATCAACATAACCGCTGGACAGAACTGATCCTTCATTTCCGAGACTTAAATGTTTTCAAAACTTGATTTAAATTTCATATTTAGAAAGCTCTTTCGAAGTAGATAGAGATCGATATAAAATTTACGAAATTCCAAGTTAAAACGACCAAGTTATGATCATTTTAAATTGGAACTTCAGAAATGACGCGAATTTCGATTTCAATAAGTTGTCTTAGAGTTTTTAGTGTTCTTAGATGGTAGAATACTTATTAGGGTGTTTCTTTTATGTTTAGGCGAACCCGAGGACGTTGAATCCTTACCTCCGGACTATTACTATAAAGAGATCGGCGAACCCATGGCTGAGTGAGTTTCTCTTCCCGATTCATTTATTGTATGTGCTTGATAAATTAGTGCACTAGAATGTAGGCCAAGTGAATTGAATATGTATGATGGGGAAAAATGGGAAATTGTATGTTGATGATGATATGAGAACTCAAAATAAGAATATCTAAACCGGGTGATAAATTCTGGTTGTGTAGTTAGTTATGATGTATTGTTTGAGAAATTGTTTGATTGCCTGAATAAAATGACTTAATCGACTATTCAGACTAAAGCCTAATTTTGACATATGCATATCATAATGGGAAGGAGCATTAGCATTGTTCGGTTAATCGTGATCCATAAACGAGATTAATTGTTCGGTTAATCGTGATCCAAAAACGAAATAATTGTTCGGTTAATCATGATCCAGAAACGAAATAATTGTTCGATTACCCGTGAACCATAAACGACATAAAGATAGTACCGCAGTATTCGTTAATCTGCTAACCCGGGATGGAAGGCATAAGTCCATCCACATATGATTTCTGGATAATCATATGTTTGTTGTTCTCATGTGTTTGGTGCATACACTTGCTTGTTTAATCACTTGTTTGAATTGTTGTGACATGAATGTTATTGTGGAAGATTTCACTCACTAAGCTAGTTAGCTTACGTCCCTACAATTTCTTCCTTTTGCAGCTACCAAATTTATGGCTAAGGCAGTGTGACCTGACCGTACAGGTTCAAGAGCTAGAAGTTTCCTCTAGAAGTTGGAAATTCTGTTTAGACTTCCATAGGAAACTTTTAAGACTTTGGATGACTGTATATGGTCACTAATTATTCTTTTGCGGGGAAATGCCCCTTAGTAAATGTAATGTTCAATTATGCTTCATGAGTTATATCCTACTGCTAATGTATGCCAAGTTAAGCTTTTATCTCTATTCGGACTTGTATTCTATTATCGTAAAGGTACGCCTTACATCTATATGAGACTCTCGAAGGACTAAGGCGGTAATTCGGGAATCTTGTATGGCATGTGGCGGACTGTTACGTATAGGGTACCCTGTGGGGCGTGACACAAACCTTGTAATGGCAAGACCAGTCATGAGTATTTTCATCTTTAAGTCCCCATGAACTCTTGCTAGGGACAAGAAAATACTACTACGTGAATATCAAGCCATCATAAAGAGTAGATCTTGTATTTGAATGTGTTTTTATATGATGATCTTCATGTTCATGCATTTAGTAGTAGAGTAAAGTAAAGATCTTGCACAAAAAATCTATTTTCATGTTTTCAAACTCCATTTCATGCATCTTAAGTGGTAGATCTAGCATTTAAATGCTCATATTATACTTGACATTCATGATCTCATGGATATTTTATGTTTTGGAGCATTAATGATCATAAAGACCTTTGTCTTGTGTATATAAATATTGTAGTTTATAGATTTTTAAGTAGTGAGACAAGAAATTAAAAAGGAATTTATTTATTTGAAATGATAAAATATAAATTCGGATGGTTTCAAGACCATGTCTTTAAAAACCCTTTTATCTACTCCAAAACTTGTGTTTTATATGAAAAATGAAGAGTATAGGTAATAGATATCATCAAGTGATGATTTTTATAAGTTGAGATGAGGCTTGCTAAGAAAAATATGTAAAACAAAGAGTAAAAATAAAGTAAGAAATTTTTGAGTTGCTTGTCATTTTAAAAAATTTATAATTAAGGAGTAATGGCATGAAAACACTTGTTTTCTAAACTCAAACTAGAGGTTTTATTAAAAAAAATGAAGTCCTTAGGGGATAGGAATAATGAAGCTTGAAATTTTAAAGTATTAAACAAGTTTTTCTCAAAGAAATCACTAAAAAAAAACTAATTTTACAAAAATTCGGATTTAGGATTGGCTAATATATAAACACTTGTTTACAATGTGTAAAATGAGGAATTATGTTGAAAAATGAAGACCATAAGGAATAGATATGATAAAGAAGTAAATCTAGCAAGAACAAGGAATTTTTAATAAGGAAAATCTCTAAAACAAGTGTGGTTGGTCAAAATACAAAAGTTGAACTTACTAGGTTAAGAACTCATGCTACTTGTAAAATAGAAGTCTCAAAAATATTTTAATAGAATCTCATCATGAAAATGCATATAGGAAGCTCATAACATACCATCCATGATAGTGATTATTATTGTTGCATGGATATTTGGCTTGGATAGTAGTTTGATCATAATTCCTCACAAAACAATTTCGAAAAATGAAAATTCGGTTACTGACCAAATCTGTCCGGACCTTTTTGAGCGAATTTTTTTTCAAAGTTTAGATTTTATATTAGAATTAGATAGATCTTTCAAATTATATATAAATTGATATATAATTTGCGAAATTCAGAGTTAAAATGACCAAGTTACGGTCGTTTTAAGTCGGGACTTCCATAAATGACGAGAATTACAAAAATGCTAGTTTTGTTTAATAGTTTGGTTTAGTTAAGTGATGAAATACTCATTAGGGTATTTCTTCTTTTTTAGGAGACCCTGAGATTAACAATTCCCTTCCACCGGACTATTACTACTAGAGGACCAGTGTTCCAATGGTTGAGTAAGTATTTCTTCTTGATTCCATTTATTGTATGTGATTGTAATGATAGTTACATTAGATTCTAAGCAAAGATAAAAGGATATGTATGGTGGGGATAAATGAGAATTATGTATGTTTACTGATGATATGAGAAATTGAAAATAAGAATATCGAGGCCGGGTGATTAACTAATGGTTGTATAGATGAATTATGATTGATTGTCTACAATTATTGATTGATCACCTAAGGAATTGGCATAATTGACTATTCGGAATTGATAAGTAATATGGACTCATTCATATCACAAATGAGGATGGAGCATTAGCATTGGTTGGTTGCCCATGATCCAAAAACGGAGTAAAAGTTGGTTAATTGTAATCCATAAACGAAATAATGAGTTGGTTAATCGTGACCCACAAACGAAATTATAAGTTGGTCGATCGTTATCCAAAAACAGAATACTTTAGTAGTACCTCAATATTCGTTAATCTACTAACCTGGAATGGAGGGAAAAATTCCATTCACATTTGATTTCCGACTAGGCATATGTTTGTTGATTTCCATATGTTTGATACATACCACTTGTCTGATTAATCACTTGCTTGTATGATGTGTTATGAATGTAATCTTGGAAGTTCTCACTCACTAAGCTAGTGTAGCTTATGTCCCTATAGTTTCTACTTGTTGCAACATTCATTCATCTGGCTTATACAGAGGTACCCTACGATTCAAGTACCGGAGCTAGGCGTTTCCTTTAGAAGATATATTCATTTCTGATTAGACTTCTGTAGAAAACCAAAAGACTCTGGATGACTGTAATAGACCTCTTAACAATATTCTTTTGCGAGGGAATGCCCCTTAGTCTTTGTAACTATTTATATGTGTTTTGATTTATATTCTAATGCTATTGAATATCGATTTAAACTCTTTATCTCCATCGGTTCAAATATTCTATTGTCGTAAAGGGATGCCTTACATCCATACAAGACTCCCTAAGGACTAAGGTAGTAATTCGTGGGTCTTATATGACATGTGGCAGACTGTTACGTTTAGGGTACCCTATGAAGCGTGACAAACTTAGATAGTTTTAGCATAGGTAGAATAAGTTTTCTAACTCCCTTTCTTTTGTGAATAGATGTCTCTAGAAGAAGCCCACTTGGAGGCTCAGAAATTTCAAAAAGAGCCAAATGAGACCTTTGCCTACTACTGGCTAAGACTTAGAGTCCTTTATCAAGAGTTTGCTTTAGTAGGAAGACCCAAATCGTTGAAGGAAATGTTTGCTCTATGGAAAAAGGGATTAAGATATACGGTGTCATGCCCCCGAAGGATACCCTAAAAGTGGCAGTCCGGCGTACACAATATTAAAGCCTAAGAAAGACCACCCAAGTCACGCGAAGGCTTCCATACTATGTATAAAGCGTCTAACACATAGAGGAGACACATCGAAATGATACATTTTATGTTAATATAACTTGAGTGACAATGTGAAGGAATTTCAATTCATTATACTCCAGCAACAAATCACTATACTTCATATACGAATCGCTATACTTCAAATACAAATCATTCAATCTTCAATTACATTTACCCACAGACTTCCCTACATAAACTATTACAAGGCAAATCATAAAACCTAGCTGATAACTTCAAACATTCTTATTCTTTGCCGAAATTCCAAAGTCATTCTCGGCTTCAACCATCTCGGTCCCCACTTAGCATTCTTGAGATAACCTGTTCATTTAAACAACTATTAGGGTATAAGCTACACTAGCTTAGTGAGAATTTCCTTAATTCCGCATCATATCAAGCAAGTTATAATCAATCATATGCTATGGATGAACAAACATGTGAGCAAGAAATCATGCATGGGTATCCGGAACCCACACATAGAATGGATTTATGCCCTCCGTATCTTGGGTTAGGAATAGTATTGAAGTCTACACGACCGCATTTAGCCCCCAAGCCCTCGACTCTTAGCACTCGACTCGGCTAGGCTCATCCAAGGAATGCATCCACATGCGTCTTAGTACCCCTGAATGAGCTCTGACACCGGGTTCATCATCCTAACAAGTCCTCGGATCATACTGATCGACTTGCGTAGGAGTAACATGCTACCAATGCAATATGTCCGATGCGATGCATGACCAATTTAATTTTTTCTTAGGTCAAAATATTCATACATTCTTTAGAGTGACCAACCAATATCACACACATAACAGAAATAATATGAACAGTGCAGTTATCCAATCGAATCGTGGTTTCGATATGCTTTAGTATTCTTTAGCATACATTCATCACAGTCTCATCATATATCCCATCCCCATTCATATCGATTTTTATCTTGTTCCTATAATTCTAATGCGACTAACTACAAGCACAAACGAGGTAACAAAATAAGGAGAAAACTCACTCAGCCATTGGATCACCGGTCTCTTAGTAATAGCAATCCGGTAGTAGGGAATCATCGAATTCGGGGTCACCTAAAAAGGAAGAAATGCTCTAATAAGTATTTCATCACTTAACTAATCCAAACTATCTTATACAAACTATCAAATTCGTAATTTTCGTCCTAAGCGGAAATTCCAACTTAAAACGGCCATAACTTGGTCATTTTAACTCGGAATTTCGCAAACTATATATCGATTTCTATCTACTTCGAAAGATCTATCTAATTCTAATATTATTTTCAAGTTTTGAGAACTTTGAAGCTTCAAAAAGGTCCGATCAGTTCTGATCAGTGGCTATTTCAACTTCCGAAAATCGTTTTGTAAATGTTTGTAATGTTTCTACCATATAGATTAGCTATACATGCAATATGAGTGATTTCCTAACATGAATGACATGAGATGAGCTTAATGTATGCATGATCTTGATGATTTTTGCTAAAAGAAAAATTTATAACTTTTTATTTTCAAGACCATAATTACAACTACTTATGAAAAATCTAATTTTCTAACTTTGATCATTTCCATTTGTTTTGGATTTGTTACATAAGAAAGCATAATTATTTTTGTTAAAATTGAGTCTTCATTATATATATTACTTATGACCTTCATTTCTACATAAAAATTTCCATTTTTCACTTTGTAAACATGTTTTTAAAATTGGTTCATTCCAAAATCCGAATTTTGCAAAACTTATTTTGAGGTGATTCCTTTATGTAAAAATCATTGGATATTTAGAAAATTAGAGTTCAATCATACATAACCACTAAGGACTTCATTCTTACACAAAAATTTGCATTTTACACTTTGCAAATATGTTTTCCAATATGATTTACTCAAAAATCCGATTTTTAGAAAATCCACTTTTTGAAAGATTCCTTTGGGAAAAACTTGTCTAATGCATTAAAATTCAAGACTTTATGGCACCTATTACTTAAGGACTCCATTCATTACATAAAACTTTCATTTTGAGCTTGGATAATTGGTGTTCTTATGGCCTTGATTCAAAATTACGAATTTCACAAATTGACTACTAACTCAAATTTCCCATCTTGATTCTATTTCTTGTTTTATACATAAATCTCATCAAAACTCATTCCAACTTGTAAAAATCACTACTCAATGATACCTATTACCTGTATCCTTCATTTTTGACATAAAACATGAGTTTTGGAGTTGATAAATGGGTTTTCAAAATTGGTCTTGGTTGAGATCCGAATTTACAAAATCACCTTTGATTCTTGTAAAAAGAAGTCTTGATGATATACATATATTAAGCCTTCATTTTCTTAAGTAAAAATTACATTTTGACACTTGGAAAGTGGTTTTCAAATAGGGGCATTGCCAAAATACGAATTTCACAATTTTTGTCTAAGTTTAAATCTAAGATCTACACATAATATGAACATAAATCTAAATGAAACCCATGATATTAAACTTTAAACTCATAGATCTAAACTTTGCTTATCAAAATCACTCATTTATGTTATCTATACCCTAAGCCCTTCATTTTAAATGAAAAATGCACATTTTGAAGTTGAAAAATAACTTTTCTAAATATGGTTCATTTTTCATCTGAATTTTCAAAAATGATTTTTGTTGAAAATAAAATAGATCTTGAGTTTTCTAAAACATTCCTGCTATCATCATGCCACTACAAGTTGCTTATGTACATAAAACAAAAGTCTAATGCATTTATGAACTCCAAACACTAGATCTAGTTTTCTATACTTGTTTTAAATGCATGAACACATGTGAATGAGGAATATATGCATAAATCATAAGCAATAACAAAAATAATAACTCATATAGCAAGATCTATGGCATAAACAAAAATCAAAGCTACAAAAAGCTAGATCTACAAAATATAACAACTTTAAACAAGAAAATAATAATGATACAAGATAATAATAATGGAGAAGAGGAGTGTTTCATTTTTGGCATCATCATCCTTAGCTTTTAAGCTAATGGAATGTCATTTGATGCATGAAACTCTCATTATACTTTACCTATATCACCTATGGAAGCTTAAGAAGAAGGTTTACTTAAGAAATCTTCAAGAAATATGTGTGGGAGCTCCAAAAAAAAATAGGGGAAGCAAGGTTCTTTATAAGAACAAGAGAGAAAGAAGAAAGAAAGAGAGGAAAAAAGAGAGGAAAAGAGGGAGTAAAAGAGATAGGGTTTCAAATGAATGAAAAGGAATAAATGAAAGGCATTAAGTGGAGAGAGAGGAGGGCATTAAATGAAAAAGAAAAAAAATAAAACAGTAGCAAAATTTTTGGGGTGCTGTCCACGTGAAAGAGAGAGAAAAGAGAGAGGGTTTGTTTGAATTTTTGACTAAAAATTGAATTGTGTAATAAATGGTGTGTGTAGCTTCTTTAAGAAGGGGTAGAATATAATTAATTTAGTCAAAATAGAGTAAATTAAAGGACAATGGCAGCCAAAAGAAAGAAAAATCTTCCATGAAGTGATATAATAAAGTGTAAAAAGATTGAAATGAAAAGGAAGTGATATGTGTAAGGTGTACTTGAAAGTATGGGTTATAAGAGTACTTTCTTAATAAAATAAAATTAGAAAATTTATTCCAAATATTTGTACCAGATTTTTTATAATTAAAATTAAATAATTATTTGAATTATTTTAGTATTTTAATAAATATGTTACCGGTATGATCAAAATACGCGAATATGGGTTATAAATGATATTTTTATAACTCGAAAAATTCTAAAAAATTATTTTATGAAAATAAAAATATTTTTAAAATATTTTTCAATTATTAAATTAATTTATTTTATTTTTAGTATTGGGTCTTAAACAGAATCTGATCCCGTAAAAGCGCGAATTAACTAAATTTAAAAAAAAAAAAAACAAAGTTTTCTATAATATATAAAATATTTATCTAAAAATATAAATCTTTATAAGAATAATAAAATTGTGTAATGAAATAAAAATGAATAGTGGAAAAGACTAATTAATTACCGGTAGTAATGAAATACGAATAAAAAGGTTATAACCGTAACTTTTATAACCCGAAAAATTATATAACTGATATATTTAGAATTCTTATGAAATTACGAGTCTAATGGTACTATTGGTATATTTTCGATATCTTGAGTCCCGGGACACGCTTTTCGAAGTCTGTATCCGATCAAGTTCGAAATAGGTCAAAAAAAATTTACCAATTTGATATTTTTAAGCAAACTTATATTACTACGAGCTATTCTACATATTTAAACTACACCTCAGCCTCTAGGGTTAGGGGCGCTAGATTGTCGGACTTAAGCTATTGTACTCCGATCAGGGTTTCCGAGTGATTTTTCCGGTTTAGATCTTTTCCAAATTGGAAACTGGTATTTTATGTTTATACAACGTATTTACTTTGAGAAATTTATTTCACATTTTATTTTTTGTAAGTATTTAATATCTTTTAACGTTTTCAGAATTTTTGAATTGGGTTTCATTTCCGAAAGTTAATCGTTATTTACTTTTTAATAATTCGTTTTTGGGATCTATATTACCCAATTTTATAAATCGGAGTTACGTATGGAATTTGTCGTACGTAGTGGTTTTGGAATTGAAGTATGTTGAGTTCTTATTTTGTTTTTGAGGATTCTTATTTTTCTCGAGATTCGGAAATTTCTGGATTCGCTCGTGTTTTAGAACTAGTTGAAGTTCGATTTTAATTTGGAGTGATTTTTAGGGTCTATTTTTGAAGTTCATCTTAGAATCATTTACTGAAATTTTCCGGGGCTTACATACGGAATGGGCAAAGATTGTTGAGACGGTAAGATATTGCCCCATACGAAAAAAGAAGTGGTCGGAGTTAGAAGTAATTTATGCCATCTAAAACATTGCTTTGTTCACCAACAATGAGTCTATCTTACAAGAGGCGACTTTTGTGCTGAGAAGAGAAGGAGCACCCATATTTCCCGATTTCCAAACTTAGAATGAAATTGGGCCACTCTTCATCTACGCACATGATGAACTCAAAGATCACAGTGAGCAGTGTGAAGCCAATTATGAAGGAGCCTTCTATTGGCACGATGTGTCACGCCCCAAGGATACCCTAATAGAAGTAGACAAGTCACACTTGAGTACTATCACTAGATTACCTTTAGAGAGTGACAGGTTTTTTTTAAAACAACAGGATCTTTTGGTTGCTTCGATAAGAAATGATAAATACATATAAGAATTAAATTAATAAATAACTACTATCTTAATCATAAAATATCACATATTATTTTAAACCATGTAGTCTTCTTGAAAATCATAACTAATAAAATAGCACTAGTTAATCTATTCTAGGATAACATAACCATATATCCTAAGTAAATCCATAGGCTTCCAATTCTTAAGCCTTTACCGGAGCCATGTTCCTGGAAGTAACTAACCAGGGTTGAAGTGTAAACCTAAAAAGACTATTGGAGTATGAGCGTAACCACGCTCAGTGAATAACCAGACATATTATACATCAAACAAGTTATTAACAAATCATAGGTAATGCAGTCACTCAATCACATGCTCAAATACAAGCTTGGATGATCTAGAATCCAAACAAGAAAAAGATTTACGCCCTCTTTTTAGGGTTAAAGAACATTTACTTTATGACCCACTTTCCCAGGAGAGACTGAGTTTACAGGAAAATCAACGATTTCTCTTTTTGAGGTTATCACTTTAAATATAATAGTTTTAACGGACCATTTCCTGTATCCATCCTTAGAAACTCCCTTAGTATTAATCATTTCAAAGTGATACTACGGGCGGTGTTCTTCATTACCACTTAGTTTCCGTAGAACCAATGGAACAAAGAAAACCTTGGAAGAACTAACACTTTAGAAAAACCAATCGTTGATAGAGAACCGAAATATTAATACGTAGCAGGCTGTCACTCGTTTATATATGCAATAATGCAGCACGTGCAATGCATAACCAGATTATCTTAATAAGTCAATAGTTCTTATTCAATTTCATGGTGATCATATATTACACACAATCATCATCATATTACTTCACAACATCAAATCATTGTATTATCACTTTTGTAATGGTAGATTAACAATCATACAATTATATGACAACACATTTCCGTCACAACATTCATTTTATTATTACTGTCTTTGCATTACATCTGTAGCTATCTACAAGCACAAACAGTATAATATGACTGAATTACTCACCTGCTCATGGTGACTTAATCGTAATAATCTGCTGGAAGATCTTTAGGGTATCAAAGTCACCTATTGAGATGAATAAAGTATTCATCAATATAATATAGATTATATAGCTAAATTCTTATATGTGTTTAGTGTCCTAAACTGATATTTATCAAGTTTTGTAATGATTAATACTAATTTTATGTTATTCTATACCTGACTCAATATAGTAAATCATATTTGTCACGCCCCAATGGGTACCCTAAACGTGACAGTCCGCCACACTCAATACTAAAGCTTAAGTATGACAACCTTAGCCATTCCCAAAAGCTTTTATATTAAGTGTAAGGCGTACTTTCACAACTTTAGAAGACCATATATGGAATTATGAAGCTTAAGGAGATATAAAAACATATTAAGAAAAGAGGATTCACAATAATTATTCATTCATGGCAAAGACTTTACAAACTTAGGAACAACACCCTAAATTACTAATCTATTATATACATATTAACATGCTAATGCTAAGCTATACTTTATCCAGATTTCTAATGTTCAAAAGGGATTACCTGCCCGCATGGTCCATGTGGCCTTAACCATAAGTAAGGGAACTGCAAAAGATATCTATCGGGGTATAAGCTAATGAGCTTAGTGAGTAAATCCCAAAATTCATACTCGAAGAAATTTATCAATCAAGTTTATTATTCAAACATATGAAATGCAACAGCCACGTGAGCATACAAGATATATGACTTTCCTGGAATCATAGGTTGAATGAATTACGCCCTTCATTTGGGGTTGGGCATTCAAGCCAATTACAGCCACAACTTTTAAAAACACATTATAGATCTTACCGGCTCCAATACGCCATCAAAAACTTGTAGTTATTACTGGCTCCTACTAGCCATCAAAAACTTGTAGTTATTACAGGCTCCTACTAGCCATAAAAAACTTGTAGTTATTACAGGCTCCTACTAGCCATCAATTTAAGTAGTTCTTACTGGCTCCTACACGTCACTGACATAATATACCGGTTATGTCTACCACCACTATTATACACTTGTCCCACCAATTGTATAGTAGCGAATGCAATGAGACTCAACATATGAAGTGCATGAATAATTTCTTTAATTAAAGTCTAGTAGTTACGTTTAAATTCGTTCAAGTAATCAATCAATTTCAAACATTCAAGATATTAATTCACATACAACTTTATTACAAACAAATCGAGTTTCGATATACTTAGTATTCTTTCATCATATTATCATACACTTCCTTTTGATTTTTCTTAAATTCTAGTGCAACTAATTTTACAAGCACAATCAAGAGTATGAAAAATAATGGGGAATAACTCACGATGCCATTGTTGTCTATTCCTCTAGGCGGATGAGTCGTTCACACACTCCACTTAATCGTACTAATCCTCGGGGTAAAGGAATCCTTCCTCGGGGTTACCTAACCAAAGAAAATACCCACAATGAGTTTTTCTTGATGATTTTCTTGAATTTTGACAAAACAATGTCAAAGAACGTTAAAGTTCGTATAGAAGAATGTTCCGACTTAAAATGGCAATAACTTGGTCATTTTAACTCGGAATCGCGCATATAATATACCGATTTCTATCTACTCGAAAAGATCTACCCATTTCTAAAATTATTTCCCACAAAAAAAGCCATATAGGCTCCAAAAAAGTGGTGACAAAATTCACCACGGATTTTCAAGTAAAAACAACTTTGGTTCAAGAAATCAAAATTTGTTTGATAAATACTTAGTTATCTATATAGTTGAAAAATTCTCTTTTTATAAATATATAACTCATATTTAAGCATGCTCAAGTGTCTTGTTGTCCAAATTATTTTTCTTAGGTAAAACAATGTCGGGTTGAACCTTTTCGGAAATTGTTTTTGTAAATTTCTTTGAAATGAATACCTTGTTTTTCTTTTTTTAAAAATTTTATGTTGGTTTTATCTCTTTCCAAGTAACTTTTGAAAATAAAATTTTCTACTTTCTAAGTTACATTAATACTATATTTGAAGTTTTCTAGGAAATATGCTTTTCTTCATTTTTCTTGTGTAAATTCCTTTGTTTACTTGTTTTGCAAAAATCCTTACTTGAAATTTCTCATTCTTTTCTTATTTCTCATATTCTTCAAAAATAATCATTCATGCATGAAAATTTGTTTTCTTCATAAAAATAATGTGAAACAATTAAGGGCTTTTTGTAGAAAAACTAATTTCTATAATCTTATTAACTTCTTCTTGTAACTTGAAAAGAAATAACTTTATTATTTTCAAACCATAAATTTTTCTTTGCCTATTTGTTTGCAAGGGTCTTTACTTTAAAATTTCCTTAGTCATCCATCTTATTTTCTTTCTTTATGAAAAGAACCATTTTTGTCAACAAAATATTTTCTTTTGGAAACAAGGTAGAATAACAAAGATTTGAGTAGCTTTTTAAGTAAAAATAGTTTCTAATTTCATAGTGAATTTTTTTTGTAACTTGAAAATGAATGAGTTTATTTTTGTTATCTTATATTTTTATGTTTCACATAAACTTATTCCTAAGTGACAAAAAGCCTTCTTTTATTTAATTATCTTTAGAAAATAAGACTTTTGGACAACAATCTAGATGAACATATTATGAGAATAATAATAAACAAAACAACGTAAAGCATAAATAATAAAATCAAGTATTGGAGTCTTAGCTTTTTCAAGGCTCCCGGGACTAAGAAATAAACTAGTCCCATAATAAAATGAAATGAAAGAAGGAAAAGCTTGTTTTGACTTGATGAGGACAAGTCTAAGACTAGAGACTAGTCTTAAAAACAACTTGAAATAAATAAATTGCATTGAAGTAAATAAATTGCATAAAAGGTAAATAAATTGCAAGATTAGGAGCTTATATGCTCTAAATAGTATATATAGCTATATAGATATAGTAGATAGTTATGAACATAAGAGAAACATAAATGAACATAAGAGAAACATAAATGAATATAAAGGAAATATGAACATAAAGGAATTATGATTATGAACAAAAACAAAGTATGAACCTATTGTTGCTTTCTTAACCTTCATGGTTTTAGAAAACACACATTAAGTTCATACTAAGTAGATGAACATGGAAACTTCTTGAAGAAACTCTTACTTAAAAGAAGCTAGACTAGGAAGATCTCTTGGAAGGAACTCTTGAGAGAATTTGAGAGAGATTTTTGCTATAATAACTTTAGAGAAGAAGTGGTGTGAAAGAAGTGAAAGAGGAGGGGGGTATTTATAGGAAAATGTGGAGTGATTTTTGTGTGATTTAAATAAATAAAATTGAAACAAAAATTGAGGAGATGGGCATAGGGGGGGCGCCGGCCATGTACTTCAACGGGGCATTTGATTTATTTTTTTGACTTTTTGGAAAGATAAAAGATGTAATATGTAAGGTAGATGTGATATAAAATTATGGGAAAGGTAAAAAGTTAAGATTATAGGTTATGTAGAGTGTAAAAATAGGTGTAAGAAAAAGTAGAGATGAAAGAATAGTATAGAATAGTAATGAATAGTGTAATGTAAAGTAGATATGACAATTAAAGTACCGGTAGTAAGAAAATACGCGTATAATAGCTATATCTGTTATTTTTACTTACCGAAAAATTATGAGACTGATATTTTTGGAAAACTTATATTTTTACGAGTCTAACGGTGTATTCGGAATATTTTTACTATTTCGGGCTTCCGGACACGTTTTTCAAGAACTGTGTCCGATCGGGTTCGAAGGACATTCGAATTTCGCGAAATTGAAACTTTTATAAAACCTATGGTTATTACGAGCTATTCTAGCTAATTATCCCAACTTCGTTTTTCGGGGCCCAAGAAAACGGCAATGCCGGATTTAGTTTGATACGGTAAACTAGGTTTTGTTGACCTTTAGGATTTCGTTTGACTTCCGGTTAGGGTTTTGTGCTAAACCGATTTCGAAAATTTAGGGGTTTACAATATTTGTTTATTATTACTTAGTATCGTCGTGTTCTCGTAATTTACTTTGTATAACTATTTTGTTATTTTTAGAAGTCACATTATTCGTAAATTTAGCTTATTTCAATTTCCATTCTTACCTATTTTATCTACCTAGAACAAATATTTGATTATTTATAGTTGTTATTAATACTTAATATTTTTCTCTAATTTTAGGGTTTTAAGACTTATCAAATATTACTTAAATTTATCCTAAATGTTTGTATTTAGTTATCTACTTAATAAATTCTATGTTTCATATATATATATAATATATGTTTAGTAGTATTTATTGTATATATATTATATATATTCTGTTCATGTAATACAAACTTCCCGTAGAAGAAACGCGGGTGTACGCTGGCTCAAACACCGCCGGTATTGAAACCCAAGTGCCGGTGTTCTTTTGTTTTAAGTAAAATTTCATATCGGGTGTACTGGCTTGTAAGCTGCTAGCGTTCCTAGGTATGCCGGACTATACGTTGCTGGCGTAAAATCCCAGATAGTTGGCGTTCGTTGATGTAACGTGAAAATAAGTTTTACGTAGCTTTTGTTCCAGTGTAAGCCGTCTCTACACCGTCGGCCTATCCTTATAAACCGCCGACTTTGGACGTTTACACTGCCGGCTTATGGACAGTGTTAGCACTGTTCATCATCTTTCCCGATGAAACAGTTCATATTTCTCAAATTTTCTACGTCAAAAGCATTCCTAAACCATTCCTAAGTGTTTCTATATCTTGTATAATACATACAACAACTCCTAACGCTTCTACAAGCATATATTCTTAAATTTCGATTCTAGTAATGTAAGCCCCGGAAAATTTCAGTAAATAATTCCAAGATGAACTTCGAAAATAAACCTTAAAACTCACTCCAAATTAAAACCCAATTTCGATTAGACCTAAATCACGAACGAATCCTGAAATTTCTCAATCTTAAGGAAAATAAGAATCCTTAAAAACAAAATAAGAACTCAACATACTTCAATTCCAAAACCACTACGTACGATAAATTTTATATTTAACTCCGACTTATAAATCGGGTAATATAAAGGCCAAAAAAACAAATTATTAAAAAATAAATAATGATTAACCTTCGAAAATAAAACTCAATTCAAAGAATTCCAAAAATATTGAGAGATATTAAATACTTACAAAAATCAAATTTAAAATAAATATCTCAAATCAAATATGTTATATAAACATAAAATATCAGTTTCCAAATTGGCAAAGATCTAAACCGGAAAATCACCTAGAAACCCTAAGTGGAATACAATAGTTTAAGTCCTGCAATCTAGCGCCCTTAACCCTAGAGGCCGAGGTGTAGTTAAATGTGTAGAATAGCTCTTAGTAATATAGGTCTGCTTAAAAATATCATATTAATAAATTTTTGACCTATTTCGAACCCGTTCGAATACAGACTTCGAAAAGTGTGTCCCGGGGCTCGAGATATAAAAAATATACCATTAGTACCGTTAGACTCGTAATTTCATAAAATTTCAAAATATATCAGTTATATAATTTTTAGGGTTATAAAAGTTACAGTTATAACCTTTTTATCGTATTTTCATTACTACCGGTAATTAATTAGTCTTTTGCACTATTCACTTTTATTTCATTACACAATTTTATTATTATTATAAAGCCTAATATTTTTAGATAAATATTTTATATAATATAGAATTTTTTTCTAAAATTTAGTTCGTTTCGGGATCAGATTCTGTTTAAGACCCGATACTAAAAATAAAATAAATTAATTTAATAATTGAAAAATATTGTTATTTTCATAAAATAATTTTTTATAATTTTTCAGGTTATAAAAATATCATTTATAGCCCATATTCACGTATTTTGATCATACCGGTAACTTATTTGATAATTCACTAAAATAAATTAATTAATTATGTTATTTTTATTATGAAAAATCTGCTACAAATATTTGGAATGAATTTCCTATTTTTATTTTATTTTATTAAGAAAGTACTCTTATAACCCATACTTTTAAGTACACCTTTCACATATCACTTCTTTTTCACTTCAATCTTTCTACACTTTGTCCCACACTTCATGGCAGATTTTTCCCTCCTTTATGGCTGCCATTGTCCTTTAATTTACTCCTATTTTGACTAAAATAAATATATTTCAATCAGTCTTCAAAAAGCCACACATATCGTTAATTATACAATTCAATTTCAAGTCAAATTCAAACAAATTCACTCTCTCTCTCTTCTCCCAATTCATGTGAAAGCCCCCACCCCCTAAAAAAAAAAAAAATCTGCCTTGTTTTTTTTTTCTTCTTTCCTTCATTTAATAACTCCTTTTCTCTCTCTCTTTCATTTACTCCTTCTTCCCTTTACCATTCCTTAACTTTTTCTATCACGCCTCGAAAGGTACCTTAAACGTGGCAGTCCGCCGTACACAATATTAAAGCCTAAGAATGACCACCTCAATCACGCGAAGGCTTCCATACTATGTATAAGGCGTCTAACACATAAAGGAGACACATCAGAATGATACATTTTTATGTTGATACAATTGAGTAAAAACGTAAAGGAAATAAAATCCACTATACCTTCGATACAAACCACTATACTTCAAAATACAAATCATTCAACTTCAATTACATTCATCCACAGACTTTCATACATAAAATATTACAAGGCAAATCGTAAAGCTTAGCCAAAAACTTCAAGCGTTTTTATATCTTGCCGGAATCCCAAAGCCATCCTCGACTCCAACCATCTCAGTCCCCACTTTGCATTCTTGGGATAACCTGTTCATTTAAACAACTATAGGGATATAAGCTACACTAGCTTAGTGAGTGTCACGCCCCAACGGGTACCCTGAACGTGACAGTCCGCCACACTCAATATTAAAGCTTAAGTATGACAACCTTAGTCATTTCCAAAAGCTTTTATATTAAGTGTAAGGCTTACTTCCACAGTTTTAGAGGACCATATATGGAATAATGAAGTTTAAGGAGATATAAAAACATATTAAGAAAAGAGGATTCACAATGAATATTTGTTCATAGCAAAACTATGCATACTTAGGAATAACTCCCTAAATTACTAAGCTATTATAAAAATATTTGCATGCTAATACTATGATGTACTTTTATCCAGAGTTATAATATTTAAAAAGGGGTTACCTGCCCACATGGTCCACGTGGCCTTAGCCATAAGTATGGAAACTGCAAAAGGTAGCTATCGGGGTATAAGCTAATAGGCTTAGTGAGTAATTCCCAAAATTCATACCCAAGGAGAAAAAAAATTTATCAATCAAGTTTATTATTCAAACATATGAAATGTTCAACCACGTGAGCATACAAGACATATGACTTTCCGGGAATCATATGTTGAATGAATTTACGCCCTTCATTCGGGGTTGGGGATTCAGGCCAATTACGGCCACCACTTTTAAAAACAATTTTATAGATCTTACCGGCTCCTATACGCCATCAAAAACTTGTAGTTTATTACCGGCTCCTACTAGCCATCAAAACTTGTAGTTTATTACAGGCTCCTACTAGCCATCAAAAACTTGTAGTTTATTACAGGCTCCTACTAGCCATCACTTTTGTAGTTCTTACCGGCTCCTACTCGCCACTTACATGATATACCGGTTCTGTCTACCACCACTATTATACACTTGTCCCACCAATTGTATAGTAGTGAATGCAATGTGACTCAACATATGAAGTGCATGAATAATTTCTTTAGTTAAGGTCTAGTTAATTACGTTTAAATTCCTTCAAGTGATCAATCAATTTCAAACACTTCAAAATACTAATTCACATACAACCTTATTACAAACAAGTCGAATTTCGATATACTTAGTATTCTTTCAACATATTATCATACACTTCCATTTTATTTTTCTTAAATTCTAGTGCAACTAATTTTACAAGCACAATCAAGAGTATGAAAATAACGGGAAATAACTCACGATGCCATTGACGTCTACTTCTTCTAAGCGGATGAGTCGTTCACACAATCCACTAAACCGTAATAGTTCTCGGGGTGAAGAAATCCTTCCTCGGGTTCACCTAACCAAAGAAAATACCCAAAATGAGTTTTTCTTGAAGATTTTCTTGAATTTTGACAAAACAATGTCAAAGAACGTCAAAGTTCGTATGGAAGAATGTTCCAACTTAAAATGGCCATAACTTGGTCATTTTAACTCGGAATCGCGCATATAATATACCGATTTCTATCTACTCGAAAAGATCTACCCATTTCTAAAATTATTTCCCACAAACAAAGCCATATAGGCTCCGAAAAACTGGTGACAAAATTCACCACGGATTTTCAAGTAAAAACAACTTTGGTTCAAGAAATCAAAATTTGTTTGATAAATACTTAGTTATCTATATAGTTGAAAAATTCTCTTTTTATAACTATATAACTCATATTTAAGCATGCTCAAGTGTCTTGTTGTCCAAATTATTTTTCTTAAGTAAAACAATGTCGGTTTGAAGCTCTTCGGAAATTGTTTTTGTGAATTTCTTTAAAATGAATACTTTGTTTATTTTGTTTTCTAAAAATGTTTTATGTTGATTTTATTTATTTCTTTCTAAGTAATTTTTGGAAATAAAATTACACTAATAATATTTTTGAAGTTTTCTAGAAAATATGCTTTTCTTCATTTTCTTGTGTAAATTCCTTTGTTTTCTTGTTTTGGCAAAAATCTTTACTCGACATTTCTCATTCTTTTTCTCATGTCTCTTATTTCAAAAACAATTACCCATGCATGAAATTTGGTTTCTTTGTAAAAATAAAGTGGAATAATGAAAGACTTTTTTGTAGAAAGCTAATTTCTATAATCTTATTAACTTTTTTCTTGTAACTTTGAAAAGTGAAAATTTTATTCTTTTCAAACCGTAAATTTTCTTTGCCTATTTAGTTTGCAAAGGTCTTTACTTAGAAATTTCCTAAGTCATCCATCTTATTTTCTTTCTTTATGGAAAGAACCATTTTAACAAAAACATTTCCTTTTGAAAAACAAGGTGAATTAATATATCTTTGTAAAGCAAAAGTAGTTTATAAAATTATTGTGAGTTCTCTTTTTAGTAACATGGAAAGAAATGAGTTTGTTTTATGTTGATTTTATACTTTACATAAACTTATTCCTAAGTGACAAAAGGCCTTCTTTTATTTAATTTTCTTTAGAAACAAAACTTTTGGACAACAATCTAAATGAACATGATTATGAGGATAATAATAAACAAAGTAACATAAAGCATAAATAATAAAATCAAGTATTGGAGTCTTAGCTTTTTCAAGGCTCCCGGGACTAAGAAATAAACTAGTCCCATAAAGAAATAAAATGAAAGAAGAAAAGCTTGTTTTGACTTAATGAGGACAAGTCTAAGACTAGAGACTAGTCTTATTTTTAACAAGGAATAAATAAATAAATTGCAATGGAAAAGTAAATAAATTGCTTTGCATGAAATAAATAAATTGCAAGTGAGCTTATATGCTCTAAAGAATATGTATATATATGTATAGATATATAAACAATAATAAATTAACATAAACATAAATGGATTGGCATGAACAAGAACAATACATGAACATAATGTAGTTTCCACAACTTGTAGTATTTGGAAACTCACACTATGGTCATGTAAAGTTACATGACATGAAGAAGAAGAAGGAATTATAAATGGGTTACCTAAAGAAGACTTTGATGTGGTTATGTGGTTATGGGTTTTTGTTGTTGTGGAAGTTGTTGTGGAATTATTTTGAGAGAGTTTTGAGATAGTAACTTGAGAGAACTTTGAGAGGAAAAATTGAGAGAGTTTTGGTATGAATTTGTGGGTAGTGAATGTGTGAAAGAAGTGAAGAGGAGGGGGGTATTTATAGGAAAATGGGGAGTGATTTTTGTGTGATTTAAATAAATGCAAAATTAAAACAAATGAGAGGGAAGAGAGAGAGAGTGCCGGCCACTTTTGAGAGGAGAGAGGGAGAGATTTTATTTTTTTGTATCTTGTTAAATAAAAGATGTAATAAGTAAGGTAGATGTGATATAAAGTTATGGGAAAGGTAAAAAGTTAAGATAATAGGTTATGTAGAGTGTAAGAGTAGGTGTAAGAAAAAGTAGAGATAGAAGAATAGTGTAGAATAGTAATGAATAGTGTAATGTAAAGTAGATATGACAATTAAAGTACCGGTAGTAAGAAAATACGCGTATAATAGCTATATCTGTTATTTTTACTTACCGAAAAATTATGAAACTGATATTTTTGGAAAACTTATATTTTTACGAGTCTAACGGTATATTCGGAATATTTTTACTATTCCGGGCTTCCGGACACGTTTTTCGAGAACTGTGTCCGATCGGGTTCGAAGGACACTCGAATTTCGCGAAACTGAAACTTTTATGAAACCTATGGTTATTACGGACTATTTGAGCTAATTAACCCAAATTCGTTTTTCCGGGCCAAAGAAAACGGCAATGCCGGATTTAGATTGACACGGTAAACTAGGGTTTCGTTGACCTTTAGGGTTTCGTTTGACTTCCAGTTAAGGTTTTATGCTAAACTGATTCCGAAAATTTAGGGGTTTACAACCTACCCCCCTTAAAGAAAGTTTTGTCCTCAAAACTTGGAAATTCCTACTTGTGATTAGAACTTGGTTACTTGGGTTATGCGTCTTTCTTCAAAAAGATCTCTTTACTCGATTTCCTCATTTCTTAACTTCTGACTTTCTTACGGATAAATATCGGTATTGGGTATATCCACATAAAGAAGATTCTCTTTGTTCCATTCGTGCGTCCAGGTTTGTTATATCTCTGACTGATCCTTTTGCTTTAATCTCTTTTTCCTGTTGAGAGCGTTATATTGACCGATTATGAAACGAACCATCTTCTTTGGTTAATCGATTCATACCATAAGCATCCTTGCCTTCTTGTTTATTGTTTGTGAGAGATCCGAAATCTTGAGAAGGTTAATTCTGCTTTTATCGAATTTCATAAACCTTTTTATCCTTTGATATCTTTATTCTCTTATTCATATTTCTTTTCTTCTACTGTCTCTTGAGCTTTTGGTTTATTGTTGGTCCGATTTTATGAACCATACTCATGATTCCTTCTTACTAACTCCTTTGTCCTTAGGTTATGCTAAATCATCCTTTAGCTCCTTTTAATACCTTTTTCTTCCTTTATTCCTTCTTTATCCTTCGTATCTTCTTATCTATGCTCTTTTGTTATTTCTACATGGTCGATCTTATCATTCTACCGACGTGGTTCCTCTTTTAAACCTTGTTGTGATCTCCAAAGTTTGGCTTTTCAACTCCCTTTTATTAATTTCTTATACCTAAGATTACGTTCTTAGATTACTTCTTTCCTTCTTCAGGCCATATCACTATCCAGAAAGCATTACTAAAACTTGTGAGTTATAAGGAATTTGAGGGTCATGCCTTCTTGATTTGATCCTTTGTTGGTGATATCGTGATCTTAATCTTGAGAGAAGCGTGTTTGCTCCTTAAAAGGTTTTCACCTTGTTCCTTTCCGAAAATTAACACGTTGGCTTGGGGTCTTTCTCTATTACAGCGGGATGGGTATATTTCGTGATGACATACTTCATTTCGTAAGGTCTCGATTTTCTCGTTTTGTTGTCTCTCCAACTTCCTTACGAGTTTACTTTCCTTGTTTCTCCGAGTGAAATCTGTATCCAGAATTCTTTTCAAAACTTCTCACGAATATCTCCAAAGGTCAATTTCTCTTCATTCTTTAGCTACTTAATTTCCTTTATCAACTTGAAAGAATGTGTCTGTTCTTTTTATTTAGCAAATCCTTTGCCAACTATTTTCTTTTTGTTTTGTAAGCTCTATGTTTTCCTTGTTTCCTCTTATTGGGATCTTATTTGAGAGGTATACATCTATTCAAAAGATTACTTATTTCCATTATTCCTTAGAGTCACGGGTGACTTCATGTTCTCACGTCTTTGTTGAAAGATCGTCGATTTCGGTTCATTCTTTTGCATTATCTTTAACTAGGTTGAGTGTGTCATATATAGAAAGAATGTAGCACTTTGAACTTCAAGAAAGAGTAAAGCATCTTTATTCACTAAAAACTTCTTATGTATACATTAGGATTATCACTCTATTCATCCACATAAAGAAAACTTTACATTCTCCTGCTATAACATCAATAAAAGGAGGTTGGGGATTGACTGGTTCCTGCATCGCTGTTATAGCCTCTAATGCATCCAAGGCAGTCAAGTTTCCATTTCTTTTGTTCACTTCTTCACCTATCCATCGTCCCTGCAAGTTGTATACTCGAATTCCTGAAGCAGTAGGTCCAGGTCTGCTTTCACTTCCACTTCCATTTCCTTTTTCTACTCTTATAGGAACAACTCCTCTGATGATCTTGATAGAATGTTCCTTCCTTGTGGACAGTTGTTGGCAAAATGTCCTTTCTGATTGCAAACATAGCAAGCATCTATCCCTCTGTTTGGGCATTTTGACATCTTATGGTTTGTATTTCCACAAAAGAAACACTTTCCAAATAGCTGGGGGCACTTCTTTGGGTAGTGTGCTCCATTGCACTTCCAACACTTAATACCTCTTGGTATGATCCTTCTATTGTCGTTCTTGATTTTCTTTGGTAGGGCATGAGATGGGGTTCTATGAAAAATTCCCTTTCGACGATCAGGTCTTCTTCCTCTTCTATCCTTTCTCTCCTTTTCCTTGCTCCTTCTACAATCCGAGCTCTTTCCACTAATTCTCGAAAATTCCTTATGTCAAATTCTTCCAACTTCATCCTTAGGTCTTCATCCAATCCTCCTATAAAGACTTGCCTTTTCAATTCTTCACTGTACTTATAGGAGTCTGGTGCATATTGCAACAATCTACTGAACTCAGTCTCATATTGTTCGATTGTTCTTCCTTTTTGAGCGATTTGCAAGAAGTCCGCACTGTATCTCACTCTTAAACTTCCTGGAAAATAATTCTCCAAAAACTCATGTCTAAACATTTCCCAAGTGATTGGAGTCATTAGATCTCTTTTCCTTGACTCCCACCATATCCTAGCGTTTAGACGAAGCATGAATGTTCCATACTTGATTTGCAAATGGGGCGGAACTTCATATGCATCAAAGACATCTCTATTTGAGATAACCAATCTTCTGCCTCCTCGGCTTGTCATAAGCTCCTTCAAAGAAGCGGTTACTTTTGATGAAGTTAGGTAACATGCTTTTGTATGGTCTTGGCGGTGGAGATGGAGGTAGGGGTGCACTTTGGCTATGCATGTTCCTATGCACAGATGCCTCTGTTGAAGCTGTTGTGGTAGGGTTGGTATAGACACTGGGGCTGTCGCTGATGCGTTGCTGGTGTTGCTTCTTGTACGGGTGCTTGTGCTGGCATATTTTGCCTAATTTCTTCTAATACGTGGGTTAGGTGTCCTAACGTGGCGTGTAAGTCCCTTTGAGGTGCGGCGGCTCCTTGACAGCAGGTTGATCTGCTTCTACGTCTGGTTGGTTAGAGGCGCTTTGTTCCCTTCTTCGTCTATTCCTATTTCGGCTGTTTTAAACTTTCTAAGTTAGGTTTGTAAAGTTTTGATAACTTAATTAAATTTTTGCCGGAATTTGGGGAAATATAACGGAAATTTAAATATGCATAAAAAAAACAAAACAATCTCTGAAATCAAACTTAGAGCATAATATAGAAATAAAGTTCATACATGAAATCGGAAATAAGATAAATCATAAAAGAAAATCACACAGAAATACCAAACATTGTTCCGAAAATTAAAAGATAGACTAAGATCATGAATCTAGTCTATGACTAAAATCTAAGCTGGACTTCTAGGGATATGCTTTGTTTTCCTTCCTTCTTCATTCTTCGGGCGCATCTCCCGGGTTGCTGCTGGATGATCCTGGGTTCAAACTCCTCATGATTTGGTTGAAGTGTTTTCTTCTATTTCGTGCTCTCTTTCTTTCTTGTTCGTGATGGGCAATTAGCTCCTCATGCGTCATTGCTGGTGCTATTTCATCAAGGGTCTTCCAAGTGATTGTTCCTTCGGTTTCCCTATTGTTGTTTTCATCGGCCGGAACATTTTCTGTATCCATCGTGGGGTCTTCATCTTGTCCTCCCCGGACATGTCTTCCTTCGAGGTAACGAATGATTCTTAACTCATCGTTGGTCCAAGGTTCCTCGACTCCTACGGCAGCTTGGTTCCTTATCTCTTGCGCCGGTCTTTCTTCTTGATTTTCCTCCGAGTCCTCACCGGGTTCATCATCCGAACTGTCATTCACCTCCTGCATTGGTTCATCTCTTATCACTGTTCCATCCTCTCGCAATCGTAGGGGCTCATTTATTCCTAGTTGGATTCCTGTGAAGGTAGGCGGCTCGGTGGATACTTCTGTTGGGGGTCGTAGTATTCCCTGATATACTCCGTGCCAATGGAAGTATCGTTGAGATCGGCTCTCATCCATTCGAGGTGATCCATCAAATCATCGGGCATAGACAAATATCGGTCCGATCTTGGTCCAGGTTCGAAAATCCGGCGGGGTTCGTCCTCCTTCTTCTCTAAGAACGAAGGTTGCTTCCTTCAGCATTGGTCTGTGGTCTCCGATAGCAATGATTCGTCTCCACAGCATATATTACTTCCAACTCGGTCATTCTTTTGCCTATAGGGCAGTTGTGAATAGTTCGTAACACTCCTTTCCATTCGGACTGCATCATTCCCCTCTTCCAGATTTGGAACATTTCTCGGAGGTCTTAGGTTGTCCAGCTAGGGCAAATTCTTCACATAAAATCCTAAGTCTCATTCGAAAGTTCTCAGGTGTTTCGCAGGATCCTTTTCGAAAGTTCTTGGCTTGGAGACGGGCCTCTTCTATGGTGATCTACGTAAAAGAAAGATATTAAGGACTTATTCTACCCATTCTATTTTATCTAAGTTTTCTTATTCTATCTAAGTCAATTCTTCTTAAGTCCATTTCTATAATTATGATTCCTAGGTTCTTAAACCATGCTCTGATACCAACTTAAACTGTCACGCCCCAACGGGTACCCTAAACGTGACAGTCCGCCACACTCAATATTAAAGCTTAAGTATGACAACCTTAGTCATTTCCAAAAGCTTTTATATTAAGTGTAAGGCTTACTTTCACAATTTTAGAGGACCATATATGGAATAATGAAGCTTAAGGAGATATAAAAACATATTAAGAAAAGAGGATTCACAATGAATATTTGTTCATAGCAAAACTATGCATACTTAGGAACAATTCCCTAAATTACTAAGCTATTATAAAATATTTGCATGCTAATACTATGATGTACTTTATCCAGAGTTCTAATATTCAAAAGGGATTACCTGCCCACATGGTCCACGTGGCCTTAGCCATAAGTACGGAAACTGCAAAAGGTAGCTATCGGGGTATAAGCTAATAGGCTTAGTGAGTAATTCCCAAAATTCATACTCAAGGAAAAAAAAAATTTATCAATCAAGTTTATTATTCAAACATATGAAATGTTCAACCACGTGAGCATACAAGACATATGACTTTCCGGGAATCATATGTTGAATGAATTTACGCCCTTCATTCGGGGTTGGGGATTCAGGCCAATTACGGCCACCACTTTTAAAAACAATTTTATAGATCTTACCGGCTCCTATACGCCATCAAAAACTTGTAGTTTATTACCGGCTCCTACTAGCCATCAAAACTTGTAGTTTATTACAGGCTCCTACTAGCCATCAAAAACTTGTAGTTTATTACAGGCTCCTACTAGCCATCACTTTTGTAGTTCTTACCGGCTCCTACTCGCCACTTACATGATATACCGGTTCTGTCTACCACCACTATTATACACTTGTCCCACCAATTGTATAGTAGTGAATGCAATGACTCAACATATGAAGTGCATGAATAATTTCTTTAGTTAAGGTCTAGTTAATTACGTTTAAATTCCTTCAAGTGATCAATCAATTTCAAACACTTCAAAATACTAATTCACATACAACCTTATTACAAACAAGTCGAATTTCGATATACTTAGTATTCTTTCAACATATTATCATACACTTCCATTTTATTTTTCTTAAATTCTAGTGCAACTAATTTTACAAGCACAATCAAGAGTATGAAAATAACGGGAAATAACTCACGATGCCATTGACGTCTACTTCTTCTAAGCGGATGAGTCGTTCACACAATCCACTAAACCGTAATAGTTCTCGGGGTGAAGAAATCCTTCCTCGGGTTCACCTAACCAAAGAAAATACCCAAAATGAGTTTTTCTTGAAGATTTTCTTGAATTTGACAAAACAATGTCAAAGAACGTCAAAGTTCGTATGGAAGAATGTTCCAACTTAAAATGGCCATAACTTGGTCATTTTAACTCGGAATCGCGCATATAATATACCGATTTCTATCTACTCGAAAATCTACCCATTTCTAAAATTATTTCCCACAAACAAAGCCATATAGGCTCCGAAAAACTGGTGACAAAATTCACCACGGATTTTCAAGTAAAAACAACTTTGGTTCAAGAAATCAAAATTTGTTTGATAAATACTTAGTTATCTATATAGTTGAAAATTCTCTTTTTATAACTATATAACTCATATTTAAGCATGCTCAAGTGTCTTGTTGTCCAAATTATTTTTCTTAAGTAAAACAATGTCGGTTTGAAGCTCTTCGGAAATTGTTTTTTGTGAATTTCTTTAAAATGAATACTTTGTTTATTTTGTTTTCTAAAAATGTTTTATGTTGATTTTATTTATTTCATTCTAAGTAATTTTGAAATAAAATTACACTAATAATATTTTTGAAGTTTTCTAGAAAATATGCTTTTCTTCATTTTCTTTGTGTAAATTCCTTTGTTTTCTTGTTTTGGCAAAAATCTTTACTCGACATTTCTCATTCTTTTTCTCATGTCTCTTATTTCAAAAACAATTACCCATGCATGAAATTTGGTTTCTTTGTAAAAATAAAGTGGAATAATGAAAGACTTTTTTAGAAAGCTAATTTCTATAATCTTATTAACTTTTTCTTGTAACTTTGAAAAGTGAAAATTTTATTCTTTTCAAACCGTAAATTTTCTTTGCCTATTTAGTTTGCAAAGGTCTTTACTTAGAAATTTCCTAAGTCATCCATCTTATTTTCTTTCTTTATGGAAAGAACCATTTTAACAAAAACATTTCCTTTTGAAAAACAAGGTGAATTAATAAGTATCTTTGTAAAGCAAAAGTAGTTTATAAAATTATTGTGAGTTCTCTTTTTAGTAACATGGAAAGAAATGAGTTTGTTTTATGTTGATTTTATACTTTACATAAACTTATTCCTAAGTGACAAAAGCCTTCTTTTATTTAATTTTCTTTAGAAAACAAAACTTTTGGACAACAATCTAAATGAACATGATTATGAGGATAATAATAAACAAAGTAACATAAAGCATAAATAATAAAATCAAGTATTGGAGTCTTAGCTTTTTCAAGGCTCCCGGGACTAAGAAATAAACTAGTCCCATAAAGAAATAAAATGAAAGAAGAAAAGCTTGTTTTGACTTGATGAGGACAAGTCTAAGACTAGAGACTAGTCTTATTTTTAACAAGGAATAAATAAATAAATTGCAATGGAAAAGTAAATAAATTGCTTTGCATGAAATAAATAAATTGCAAGTGAGCTTATATGCTCTAAAGAATATGTATATATATGTATAGATATATAAACAATAATAAATTAACATAAACATAAATGGATTGGCATGAACAAGAACAATACATGAACATAATGTAGTTTCCACAACTTGTAGTATTTGGAAACTCACACTATGGTCATGTAAAGTTACATGACATGAAGAAGAAGAAGGAATTATAAATGGGTTACCTAAAGAAGACTTTGATGTGGTTATGTGTTATGGGTTTTTGTTGTTGTGGAAGTTGTTGTGGAATTATTTTGAGAGAGTTTTGAGATAGTAACTTGAGAGAACTTTGAGAGGAAAAATTGAGAGAGTTTTGGTATGAATTTGTGGGTAGTGAATGTGTGAAAGAAGTGAAAGAGGAGGGGGTATTTATAGGAAAATGGGGAGTGATTTTTGTGTGATTTAAATAAATGCAAAATTAAAACAAATGGAGAGGGAAGGAGAGAGAGTGGTGCCGGCCACTTTTGAGAGGAGAGAGAGAGATTTTATTTTTTGTATTTTGTTAAATAAAAGATGTAATAAGTAAGGTAGATGTGATAAAAGTTATGGGAAAGTAAAAAGTTAAGATAATAGGTTATGTAAGGTGTAAGAGTAGGTGTAAGAAAAAGTAGAGATAGAAGAATAGTGTAGAATAGTAATGAATAGTGTAGTGTAAAGTAGATATGACAATCAAAGTACCGGTAGTAAGAAAATACGCTATAATAGCTATATCTGTTATTTTTACTTACCGAAAAATTATGAAACTGATATTTTTGGAAAACTTATATTTTTACGAGTCTAACGGTATATTCGGAATATTTTTACTATTCCGGGCTTCCGGACACGTTTTTCGAGAACTGTGTCCGATCGGGTTCGAAGGCCACTCGAATTTCGCGAAACTGAAACTTTTTTATGAAACCTATGGTTATTACGGACTATTTGAGCTAATTAACCCAAATTCGTTTTTCCGGGCCAAAGAAAACGGCAATGCCGGATTAGATTGACACGGTAAAACTAGGGTTTCGTTGACCTTTAGGTTTCGTTTGACTTCCAGTTAAGGTTTTTATGCTAAACTGATTCCGAAAATTTAGGGGTTTACAGTGAGAATTCCCTTAGTTCCGTACCATAACAAGCAAGTTAAAATCAATCATATGCTATGCATGAACAAATATGTGAGCAATCAATTATGCATGGGTATCCGGAACCCACACACAGAATGGATTTACGCCCTCCGTATCTTGGGTTAGGAATGGTATTGAGTCTACATGACCGCATATAGTCCCCAAGCCCTCGGCTCTTAGCACTCGACTCGGCTAGGCTCATCCAAGAATGCATCAACATGCGCTTTAGTACCCCTGAATGAGCTCTGGCACGGGCTCGTTATCTAAACGAGGCAACGACGGACCATACCGATCAACCTGCGTATGAGTAGCATGCTACCAATGCAATATGTCCGATGCGATGCATGACCAATTTAAATTTTTGCTTAGGTCAAAATATTTATACATTCTTTAGAGTGACCAACCAATATCACACATATAATAGAAATAATATGAGCGGTGCAGTTATCCAATCAAATCGTGGTTTCAATATGCTTTAGTATTCTTTGGCATACATTCATCACAGTCTCATCATATATCCCATCCCCATTCATATCGATTTTTATCTTGTTCCTATAATTCTAATGCAACTAACTACAAGCACAATTAAGGCAACAAAACAAGGAGAAAACTCACTCGACCATTGGATCACCGGTCTTCTAGTAATAGTAATCCGGTGGTAGGGAATCGTCAAATTTGGGATCACCTAACAAGGAAGAAATACTCTAATAAGTATTTCAACTCAAACTAATCCAAACGATTTTATACGAACTATCAAATTCGTAATTCTCGTCCTAAGAGGGAATTTCAACTTAAACGGCCATAACTTGGTCATTTTAACTCGGAATCTCGCAAATTAATATATCGATTTCTATCTACTTCAAAAGATCTATCTAATTCTAATATTTTTTCAAGTTTTGAAAACTTTGAAGCTTCGAAAAGTTCAGATCAGATTAGGGCAGCAACAATTTCAACTTCCGAAAGGTAGTTTTGTAAATGTTTGAAATGTTCCTACTGTATAAACTTAACTATACATGCAATATGAGTGATTTCCTAACATGAATGACATGAAATGAGTTTATGTATGCATGGTCTTGATGATTTTTGGTAAAAGAAAATTTTGGAACTCTTTATTTGCAAGACTTCAACTATAACTACTTTTTGAAAAATCTAGTTTTCTAATTTTGATCATTTCATTTGTTTTGGATTTATTACTTAAGAAAATCTAATTATTTTTGTTAAAATTGAGTCTTCATTATATATATATTACTTATGACCTTCATTCTACATAAAAATTTCATTTTACACTTTGTAAATATGTTTTCCAATATCATTTACTCAAAATCCGAATTTTAGGAAGTCCACTTTTTGAATGACTCATTTGGAGAAACTTGTTTAAAACATTAAAATTTAAGGCTTTACTATATCAATTACCTAAGGACTTCATTTAACACATAAAACTTGCAATTTGAGCTCAAATACTAAGTATTACTTATGCATCATCTCAAATTACGAATTTGACAATTGATCACTAACTCAAAATTTTTCATTTAATTCATTACTTGTTTAACACCTTACTTATGCCTAAACTCATTTTAACTTGTAAAAATCATTGGTTAATGATATCTATTACCTATATACTTCATTTTTCACATAAAACATGAGTTTTGAAGTTGATACATGGGTTCTAAAAATTGGTCTTGGTTGGGATCCGAATTTACAAAATTCATTTTTGGTTATATCTTTTGATAAAATCTATCTAAGCTCATGAAAATCCATTCCTTACATATCCTATCCTAAGAGCCTTTCATTTCTTAAATAAAACTTCATTTTTGAGTTGGTAAACATGTTTTTAAAATAGGCCTTGGCCAAAATCCGAAAATAGAATTTTTATTTTGAAAATCATTTTTGAAAATCACTTTTGATTCTTGTAAAAAGAAGTCTTGATGATATACATATATTAAGCCTTCATTTTCTTAAGTAAAATTACATTTTGACACTTGGAAAGTGGTTTTTAAATAGGGGTCTTGCCAAAATACGAATTGCACAATTTTGTTTGAGTTATCACTAAGATATATACTTAATATGAACATAGACATAAAACAAGGGCATGGTAATAAGCTATAAACATCATGGATCTAAACTTTACTTATCAAAATCTTTCATTTATGGTATCTATACCCTAAGCCCTTCATTTAAATGAAAAAATACACATTTTTAAGTTGAAAAAACCACTTTTCTAAATAGGTTTCATTTTTATCCGAATTTTCAAAAGTTGTTTTTGTTGAAAGTAAAATAGATCTTGAGTTTCCTACAATTTTCCTACCATCATCATGCTAAGCAAGTTGTTCATGAACATAAACAAAGATCTAATGCATTTATGAACTCAAAACACTAGATCTAGTCTTCTAAACTAGTTTTAAATACATGAATCACTAAGATAGACATGTGGATGATAGATCTATACATAAATCATAAGAAATAACAAAAATAGCAACTTAAATAACAAGATCCATGGCATAAATGAAATTCAAAGCTACAAAAATTTAGATCTACAAAACATATCAACTTTAAACAAGAAAATAATTGAAATACAAGATAATAAAAGTAGAGAAAATGAGTGTTTCATTATTGGCATCATCATCTTAAGTTTTAAGCTTATGGAAGGTCATTTGATGCATGAAACCTTCATTACACTTTACCTATATCACCTATGGAGCTTTGGGAAGAAGATTTGCTTAGAAATCTTTAAGAAATAGGTGTAGAAGCCATGGAAGAAGAAGGGGGCAGCTTGTTTTCCATGGAGGAACAAGAGGAAATGAAGAAGAAAGAGAGGAAAAATGAGAGAGAAAGACTAAAGAATGAAAGAGGGAAAGTAAATAAATGAAGGAGTAAGAGAAAATGAGTGTTTTAATTGAATAAGAGAAGAGAAAAAATAAAACAAGGCAGCCAATGTGTGTGTGTGCTGCACGTGAAATGTAGAGAGAGGAGAGAGAGGGTTTTGTTGAAATTTGACTCAAAATTGAATTGTACAATTAATGTGTAATGTAACTTTTTGAAGAAGGATTGAAATATAATTAATTTTAGTCAAAATAGGAGTAAATGAAGGACAATGGCAGCCATAAAGAAGGGTCAAAATCTGCCATGGAGTGTGGAATAATGTGTAGAAAGATTAAAGTGAAAAGGAAGTGATATGTATAAGGTGTACTTGAAGGTATTGGTTGTAAAAGTACTTTATTAATAAAATAAATTAAAATAAAATAAAATTAGAAAATTTATTCCAAATATTTGTAGCAGATTTTTCATATTTAAAATTAAATAATTATTTGAATTATTTTAGTATTTTAACAATTATGTTACCGGCATGATCAAAATACGCGAATATGGGCTATAAATAATATTTTTATAACTCGAAAAATTCTAAAAATTATTTTATGAAAATAAAATTATTTTTAAAATATTTTCCAATTATTAAATTAATTTATTTTATTTTTAGTATCGGGTCTTAAACAGAATCTGATCCCGTAAAGACCCGAAACGAACTAAATTTTAGAAAAACAAAATTTTCTATAACATATAAAATATTTATTTAAAAATATAAGACTTTATAAGAATAATAAAATTTTGTAATGAAATAAAAATGAATAGTGCAAAAGACTAATCAATTACCGGTAATAATGGAAACACGATAAAAAGGTTATAACTGTAACTTTTATGACCCGAAAAATTATATAACTGATATATTTGGAAATCTTATGAAATTATGAGTCTAACGGTACTATTGATATATTTTTTATATCTCGAGCCTCGGGATACGTTTTTCGAAATCTGTATCCGGATTGTTTCGAAATAGGTCAAAAATTTATCAATCTGATAATTATAAACGAACTTATATTACTATGAGTTATTCTATATATTTAAACTACATCTTGGCCTCTAGGGTTAGGGGCGCTAGATTGCCGGACTTCCATTATTGTATTCCGATTAGGGTTTCCGGGTGATTTTCTGGTTTAAACCTTTGTCAATTTGGAAACTGATATTTATGTTCATATAACATATTTAATTTGAGAAATTTATTTTAAATTTTATTTTTGTAAGTATTTAATATCTCTTAATGTTTTCGGAATTCTTGAATTAAGTTATATTTTCGAAAGTCAATCGTTATTTGCTTTTTAATAATTTGTTTTTGAGCTTTATATTACCCGTTTTTATAAGTCAGAATTAATTATGGAATTTTTCGTACGTCGTGGTTTTGAATTTGAAGACCACTGAGTTTTTATTTTATTGTTTAAAGATTTTCATTTTCTTATGATTAAGAAGTTTCTAAATCCGTTCACGATTTAGGACTTGTCGAAATTTGGTTTTAATTTGGAGTGATTTTTTAGGGTTTATCTTCAAAGTTCATCTTGAAATTATTTACTGAAATTTTCCGGGGCTTACATTTTCTTCTTTTTTTTCCTCTCTTTTTTTCTTCATCTTGCTCTTGTTCTTACAGAAACAAGCTGCCCCTATTTCTTCCATGAGCCTCTACACATATTTCTTGAAGATTTTTAAGTAAACTTTCTTCTCAAAGCATCCATAGGTGATATAGGTAAAGTATAGTGAGAGTTTCATGCATCAAATGACATTCCATTAGCTTAAAAGCTAAGGATGATGATGCCAAAGTGAAACATTCCATTTCTCTATGATTATTCTCTTGAATCATTCTTATTTTCTTGTTTAAAGTAATATTTTGTAGATCTAACTTTTTGTAACTTTGATTTTTGTTTATGCCTTAGATCTTGTTATTTGAGTTATTATTTTTGTTATTGCTTATTATTTATGCATATATTCATCATCCACATGTCTACCTTAGTGTTCATGCATCTACAACTAGTATAGTAAATTAGATCTAGTGTTTTGAGTTCATAAATGCATTAGGCTTTTGTTTTATGTTCATGAACAACTTGTAGTGGCATGATGATAGTAGGAATGTTTTAGAAAACTCAAGATCTATTTTATTTTCAACAAAAATCATTTTTGAAATTTCGGATGAAAAAGGACCCATATTTAGAAAAGTTGTTTTTCACGCCCCGGTGTCACGCCCCGTAGGGTATCCTAAACGTAACAGCCCGCCACATACTAAATAAGACTCTCGAGTTCTCTACCCGAGCCCTTCGGGAGTCTTAAGTAGATGTAAAGCGTTCCTTTACGACAATAGAATACTTCGACAAATGGAGTTAAACAGTTTTAACATGGCATTCATTAGCCATAGATAATAAATCAAAACGCATAATTATAGTTTACAAAATCTAAGGGGCATTCCCCCGCAAAATAATAACAAGTCCATTACAGTCATCCAGAGTCCTTAGTTTCCAACAGAAGTCTATACAAAAAGAATGGATTAAACTTCTATGGGAAACTCCTATCTCCGGTACCTGTGTTGTGGCTTGCCTTGGCCTAAGCCATATAAACTCGTGCTGCAATAGATAAAAACTATGGGGGCGTAAGCTAACTAGCTTAGTGAGTAATAACTTCCATAACATAATTAAATACAAATCATTCAAGCAAGTGATTATTCAAGCAAGTGTATGCATCAAACAAATGTGATCAACAAACATATGACCAACCGGAAATCATATGTGGATGGACTTACGCCATCCATCCCGAGTTAGCAGATTAACGAATCCTGCAGTACGGCGCCGTTTAAGCTCGCGGTCAACTAACAATATCTCGTTTTATGGATCACGATTAACCAACATATTCGTTTTATGGATCACGAAAAACCAACCAATGCGAATGCTCCAACCCCATCGTGATATGAATGAATTCAATTTACAATTGAAGTCAAATATTCATTAAGTCAATTCTTTTAGGTGACCAAAAAGTATTCGTAGACATTCATCATAAGATACTAGCTAATCAGTCAACAGCTTATCACTCGGTTTCGATATTCATTAAGTTCCATTTCACATATCAGCAGTAGACAACATATATAATTCCCATATACCCCATCATGCATATACAATTTCTTTTTTATCTGTGCTTACACCACTAGTGCCACTACATTACAATCACATTCATTAATTGAGAGTGGAAGTAAAACTCACTCGGCCATTTGATGTCGGTCTTTTCTAGTAGTAGTAGTCGGGAGGTAGGGTGTCGTCCTGCTCGGGATCACCTACCAAGCAAGAATAATCCTAATGAGACTCTCATTATGTAACTAAATCAAGCTACACATCTAAACTAATGAATTCGGATTTCTCGTTATTTGCGGAAGTTCCGACTTAAAACGACCATAACTTGGTCATTTCAATCGGAATTTATGAATTTTATATCGATCTCTATCTACTTCAAAAGATCTATCTATTTCTAATATTAAATTCAAGTTTTGAAATAGTAAAGTCACGGAACAGTAGGATCTGTAAGCCCCTGAAAATTTCAGTAAATAATTCTACGATGAACTTCGAAAATAAACCCTAAAAATCACTCCAAATTAAAACCGAACTTTGAACGAGTCTGAAATATAAACGAAAGTAAGAATTCATTAGTCTTGAGAAAATCTAAAAATAAAATAAGGACTACAAAAGTCCTTAAGTCCAAAAACCATTACGTAAGATAAACTGCTTACCTAATCTATAATTTATAAAAATCGGGATAAAAATAAAACACAGTGATAAATTGGTAAAAAGCAAGTTAATCCATAACATGACAATTTGAAGGATCAGGAAATCACTAAAGGCCAATTCCATAATTAGGCTTTGGCACGATTAAGAAAACTTTATCTACCAATAATAAAATATAGGCTTTGGAAATTCCCCAAATGACCAGACTAATAATCCTAAGAGACGGAAATCACAATAAAGCCCTAACGATCAAATCAAACCCCCAAGAATCATAGAACGAGTTAGAAATTGAAATCTCGTAATCTTAAGAAGGAAGAATTCAAGAAACAAAATAACAAATTAGATAATCCTTAAGTTAACCAATTGTTCATAAAACCTTAAATCGAAGCAAAAATAAATTCGAAAACAAAACACTATGAAGATCCTTTTTCAAAGCAAATTATAAAAATCAAGATTTCCCCAAAATCATTCTAAAAATCGATATTTGACTCAAACTCAAGAAAATCATATCTGGTAACCATTACCGATATAACTCCGAATATAATAATTCAATTCAGGATTTCTGAAAAGTAGTAAGAGATATTAAGTACTTATAAAAATAAAATTTAAAATAAATTTCTCAAACTAAATACGTTTTATAAACAGAAAATCTCGGTTTCCAATTTGGCAAAGGTCTAAACCGGAAAATCATCCGAAAACCCTAACCGGAATACAATAGTGTAAGTCCGGCAATCTAGCGCCCCACTCTAGAGGCCGAAAGGTAGTTTAAATATGTAGAATAGCTCGTAGTAATATAAGTTTATTTAAAAACATAAGATTGGTAAATTTTTGACCTATTTTGAACCCGTTCGGATACAGACTTCGAAAAGCGTATCCCGGGGCTCGAGATATCAAAAATATACCATTAGTACCGTTAGACTCGTAATTCCACGAGATTTCTAAATATATCAGTTATATAATTTTTCGGGTTATAAAAGTTACAATTATAACCTTTTTATCGTATTTTCATTTCTACCGGTAATTGATTAGTCTTTTGCACTATTCATCTTATTTCATTACACAATTTTATTATTATTATTTTTTTTATAATGTATACCCCAGGTTTCCTAGTAATCAAGTAAACTTCAGAAACCGGAAAATGAAACCCTAAACCGGTTTAATTCAAGCTTTGTGAGAAAGACTTAGAAACCCTAATTCCGGCTTTTCCTCGGTTTCTAAATAAGAAATTTTATAAGAAAATTTAATTTTGAATATAGTTCTTGATTATATTTCAAACCAAGAAAAGATCAGATTTTGAGAAAATTTAAATTCCGAGTCATCCCGAGACCCATTATAGAAAAGAGTGCCTCGGAACTAGAATTTTAAAAATATACTTATGAATATTCATTTGAATTGAAATAAAATAAGGATTTCAAAAATATAAATTTCATAATTTTCCGGCTTACGAAAAATACAGTTATAACTTTCTTATTCGTATTTTTCTTACTACCGGTAATTAAGTTGTCTTGATTGCTATTCACTACTATTTACAAGTACCACCTAGTCTACCTATTGGCACACTCTACAAATTCAACTCTTACCATCACTCAAATCATCCCTTTTCAAAGCTTTTTGTCCCTTAACTTTCCATACAAGTTATGACAACTTACACATCAAAGATAAATCAATCAAAACAAAATAAAATCAAACTTTTTCTTTCCCCCCTCATGCATTGGCCGGCGTTAATGCCCCCCCTCCCCCCCCCCCCCCCCCCCCACCACAAGCTCCTTGTTCAATTTTTTTTAACTCCTTTTGGTCACATTTAACCTAATTCACTTAATTATAAGCCACACTTTCTTTCTCTCACTTCATTCTACACATTTCAAAGTTTTTCAAAAGGTAAAAATGCTCTTTTTTCTCTTCCCCTCTACCCCATGCCGTGAGCCCCCATGCCCATCCACACACACACACAACTTTCTATTTTCTTCTTTTCCTCTCCTATTTTACTCTAAGTAATGAGCTTCTACTCCTTCTACTCATAGATCCTTGTTATGGCAAGGATATTCTTGGATATTTCAATTAAATGTCCCCATGATCTTTTGGTAGGGACAATGAGATATCAAAACAAGAATACCAAACCATCACAAAGTAGATCTAACCTTTAAATGAGCTTTCATGCCAAAAGCTTTATGTTTATCCATCAAAAAGTGTTTTGAACAAAAGATCTTTTACAAAAATGTAGTTTTTATGTTTTCAAAATTTATTTAAGCGCTTGATATAGTAGATCTACCATTTTATTACTCATATTCATGTAGGCATTTAAGATCTCATCATTAATTTGAGTTTATGTGCATCAATGGTCTTTAATGTTTTTGTCCTTAGTAAATAACCTTCGTAGTGTATAGATCTATAGATAGATGAGTTAATAAAGTCAAAAAGGAAAACACTTTTCAAGAAATGAACTTGTGTAAATTCGGATGACTTTAGAAACCTAGGTTAAAAACACTTTTATCAACTTCTAAACATATTTTACAAGAGAAATGGAGCCTATAGGTAATAGATAATGTTTGGTAGTATTTTCCATGAGTCTAAATAAGTTTTTACTAAAGAAAATGTTGAAAACAAGAGATGAAGTCCAATAGAAGTTTTGAGCTAAAAATCTTGTAGGCAAAATTCATAATAATGGATAGATGGTTAGAAAACACTATTTTTCCAACTTCAAAAATGGTATTTTCTTAAATAAATGAAGTCCTTAGGGTATAGGTAAAATAAATGCTTAAAGTTTTAAGTATAAAATACTTTTTTCTTAAAGGAATCAACTTGAAAATGAAATTTTCTAAATTCGGATTTTTGGAACCACCTTAGTAAAAGACCCTCTTAAAAGTTTATAAATGAAGATTTTATTAAAGAAATAAAGGCCTTAGGATATAACTAATATAAGGGTCAAAATTTCTTTAAACAAAGTGGAGTTTTCCTAAAGAAAAATCCTTAGAAAATAGGTGTGACCAAATGTAGCAAAGTTGATTTTTAGCAAAAGCAAAATATAGTGCCTTAAGACAAAGTTTATTTAAAATTCTTTAAGTCTAAAAATTTATAAGACCTTAGACACTTAAGATTTCATATCATGACATCATGATAGGGAAAATCATTTCCATAGCATTTAGTTTCATTTTGTACTTAGGAATCTCAAGTGCATTCATGAAAACCGCATTTTTCGGAATCAATAACACCGCTGTACAGATCTGATCCCCATTTCCAAGGCTTAGATATTTTCAAAACTTGTTTTAAACTTCATAGTTAGAAAGCTCTTCCGAATTAGATAGAAATCGATATAAAATTTGCGAGATTCCGAGTTAAAATGACCAACTTATGGCCGTTTTAAGTTGGAATTCCGGCTTAGGACGCGAATTACGAATTTGAGAAGTTCGTATGAAGTCGTTGGATTAGTTTGAGTTGAAATACTTATTAGATTATTTCTTCCTTTTTAGGTTATCCCGAGTTCGACGATTCCCTACCACCAGATTATTATTACTAGAAGACCGGTGATCCAATGGCCGAGTGAGTTTTCTCCTTATTTTGTTACCTTGATTGTGCTTGTAATTAGTCGCATTAGAATTTTAGGAGCAAGATAAAAATCGATATGAATGGGGATGGGATATATGATGAGACTGTGATGAATGTATGCCAAGGAATACTAAAGCATATCGAAACCACGATTTGATTGGATAACTGCATGGTTCATATTATTTATGTGTATGATATTGCCTGGTCACTCTAAAGAATGTATAAATATTTTGACCTAAGCAAAAAGTAAATTGATCATGCATCGCATCGGACATATTGCATTTGGTAGCGTGCTACTCCTACGCAGGTCGATCGGTATGGTCCGAGGACTCGTTTAAATAATGAGACCCGGGATCAGAGCTCATTAATAGGAAACTAAGGCGCATCGGGGATGCATTCCATGTGTGAGCCTAGCCGAGGCGAGTGCTAAGAGCCGAGGGCTTGGGGACTAACAGCGGTCGTGTAGACTTCAATACCATCCCTAACCTAAGATACGGAGGGCGTAAATCCGTTCTGTGCGTGGGTTCCGGTTACCCATGCATAATTGCTTGCTCATGTGTTTGTTCATGCATAGCATATGATTGATTAATAACATGTTTGTTATGGTACGGAATTAAGGGAATTCTCACTAAGCGAGTGTAGCTTATACCCCAATAATTGTTTAAATGAGCAGGTTATTTCCAACAATGCTAAGTGGGGACCAAGACGGTTGAAGTCGAGAATGACTTCGGGATTCCGGCAAGATATAAGAATGCTTGAAGTTTTTGGCTAAGCTTTATGTTTTGCTTTGTAATAGTTTTATGCAGTGAAGTCTTGAGATGAATGTAGTTGAAGTTTAATGAATTGTATTTTGAAGTACAGGGTTTTGTATTTGGAGTATAGTGGATTGTATTTCCTTTACATTGTTACTTAATTGTATCAACATAAAAAGTATCATTTCGATGTGTCTCCTTTATGTGTTAGACGCCTTGTACATAGTATGGAAGCCTTCGCGTGACTGAGATGGTCATTCTTAGGCTTTAATATTGTGTACGGCGGACTGACACGTTTAGGGTACCCTTCGGGGCGTGACAGGATCAGATCTGTTCCACACTTTCTCCAATTCCGACAATTTGTTTTGCTTTTGATAAGAAATGTTCCTAGTTGATGATTCATGCATGAATGGTATAGGAATGAATTACTAACATGAATGCCATGTAATGGACTCAATATATGCATGGTCATGATGATTTCGTGATAATAAACTCTTATGAACTCCTAAGTGTTAGAAAATTCCGTAAAGGTTATTTCTAAAAAGCTATTCTTCCACTTTACACTCCTTAGGGTTTCTTTGACTTTTAATCTTGTAATCCACTTGTCATCTAACTAAAAATAAGTTCTCAAAGTCTATATTAATCATGGCCTTCATTCATGCAAAAAAATTCCATTTTTCATTTGGTAAACATGTCTTTAACAAGCTTTTTGTAAAAATCCGAATTTTCCAAATTTCATTTTCTTGCATTTTTCTTATGGAAAAACTTGTCTAATGCATTAAAAATTGAGCTTCAATATATATATTATCTAAGGACTTCATTTAGCTTATAAAACATCAAATTTAGACTTAGATACCAAGTGTTCTTTTAGGCATGAACCTAAATTACGAATTTAACCATTGATCAACATATCAACATTTTTCATTCTAACTCCACTACTTGTTTTACATTCCTATCATGCCTAAACTCATCCAAGCTTATGAAAATCATTCCTTAAAGATATCTATCACATATACCTTCATTTTTCTTGTGAAATATGAGGAAAAAAAAAATGATTTTGGTGGCTTTTAAGGTAGGGTTTCCATTTCATCCGAATTTTCAACATTGCATATTCAACAAACCTTTCCTTTTTCAATGTTCTTGCTTCCTACATGTAGAGATCTACTATCTAACCTCTATACATATACAAGACTACATTTTTATGATCATCAATGCATGGAAATAAAAATAACTCTATGATCATACATGTACATGGAGTTGTGGATGTCTAAACTTTAGATCTACTATATAATGCATGAATCATGGATCTCATGGCATGAACAACAATATATATGCAAGATCTCTACTTTACATGCATGAACAAGTTGATATTTCAAACAAAACTCATTCAAAGACTAGATCCACTTCTTGTGATGGCTTGAGATTCTTGTAGTAGTGTTTTCATGTCCCTTGCTCATGCTCATTGAGATTTAGATGAGAAAACACACAAGAATGATCTTGCCATTACAAGATTTGAGATGAACAAAGCCTAAAATCAACATACCAATGGAGTCTTGAAGGAGAAAAGAGAAGAAAATGAGTTGAAAATGTGTGAGGGGGAGGAGGCAGGGCTCACGGCACAAAAGGGAAAAAAATGAGAGAGTTTTCTCTTTTACAACAATTTGAAATAAGAAGAAATGAAGAGAGAGAGAGAAAAATATGTTTATATATTAAGTGAATTAGGGTTTTAGTTGAATAAATTAAGTAAAAACAATTCAAATGGAGAGGGGAAGCAAAGGGGGGGGGGGGGGGGGGGGGGGGGGGGGGCACCAGCCACAATATGTGTGTGTGTGTGTGTGTTTTGAAATTTTTGATATTTGTAATTTAGTTAATTAAAATGTAATAAATGTGATGATTATTTAAGAGACAAAATTTCTTGGAAAAGAAAATTAAAATGAGTAGTTGTAAGGATGTAAGATTAGGGTATGGGTAGTCCGTAGTGTAGGTTGTACTTGTGATAGTAGACAAGAACTACTTATACCGGTTATTCCGAAAACACGGGAAAAGCTATAACTGTAATTTTTATAGCTCGGAAAATTATAAATTGATATTTTTGGAATCCTTATAAAATTACGATTCTAATGAATATTCCAGAACATTTTTCTGAATCCGTGGCCTGGGGCACGTTTTTCCGTAATTGAGCTCAGGAAGGCTCGGAATTGAAAAATTCCCGAATTTAAAGCTTTCAAAGGTTTAAAATGTACTTTAAAACAATAATTCAACTTCATTTACTTTATAAAATTTCTTTTATTATGAAACTGAAGGAAAGCCGGATTTAGGGTTCCTAGACTCCTCTCACTGGACTCAAATTGGACCGGATTAGGGTTTCGCTTCCCACTCCTGGGGTTTCCTAGCTACCAAGAATACCGGGGTTTACAATGAAGGCCATGATTAATATAGACTTTAGGAACTCATTTTTATTTAGATAACAAGTGAATTTCAAGAATAAAAATCAAAGAAACCCTAAGGAATATAAAGTTGAGAAGAATAGCCTTGTTAGAGGTAACCTTTATGTAATTTTGCAACAATTAGGAGTTCCTAAGGGTTTATCTAGACATCAGCACGGGGCGGTTCCGAACCGGGAACCACCCCGAACCGTCACCGGCGGTTCCGGACCCGGGAACCGCCCCGTGGGTGACGGTTCCAAACCGTTGGAGGACCCGCCGGAACCGGCGGGTCCAAACGGTTCGGCGTGGTGGAACCGTCGGTTCAACCGGGTCCGGAACCGTTATTCCGGAACCGGAACCGGCGGTTCCAACCCACCAGAAGGGAAAAAAAAAAAAAAAAAACAAAACTTAAAAGGAAAAATGCAGAGCGTGCGGGCATTTGAAATTTGGGAGAGGGGGGGGGGGGGGGGGGGGGCAGGGGCAGCATTTGGGGGGGAGAAAAAAAAAAAAAAAAAGAAAGATAAAACCAAACAAAACAGAATAAGTCAATATTGTCGGCAACGCAAATGAAGAAATGAGGAGGGGGGCCTTGCACCGTGCAGTAGTATGTCCAAAAAAAAAATGCAAAACAACAAAATCACCGAAAGTTGAAGAGTTGAAAAATTATCAACGGCTGGGGAAAGTTGGAGAGTTGAATCAGGCAACTCATGTTTTGATATTTTACGCACGTAAGGAGCTCTATAAATATAAGAGTTTCATTCAAAAAACAACGAAACATTCAAAAGCTCATTACAACCTTCACAGATTGAGTTTTCTTAAATTATCAACCATTCCCGTGTTTTAAAAATATCAGACATTCATGTGTTTGATATTGCTTGTTATTTTGTAGACTATCTCGCACAAAGGAGTTATCCAACAACACTTATTTATCGTGTTTGCTCTTAAATTTTCAATTCTTCTAATACTACCACTCACATTAGTACGTAATCGTTGTTTATAAAAAGGCTAGATGGCTTCCTTTTTCTTTGGTGGTTCATCAAAAAAATCTGCAAAGAAAGACAAATTAAAGGCGAAGATACCAGAGTGCCAGCAAGAGCCTACTATCAATGTAGATGAGGATGCTGACTGCTATGACTTTAATGAGCCTCGGGTATCCGACTTTGATTTCACACCTGAACAATTCCCTCCGATTCCACCAGGTTTCGAGACAGTCAATCCAGTTTACCATCAACAAGGAAATGATGATAATGACTCCCAAGATCGGAAATGGAACAACTACCACAACATGAAGCCGATGATTATGGCGGTTTGGGTGAAGAAATACACCCCTCCATTGAGACAAATCCATCCACAAAGCCACCTCGACCATATAAGTCTAATATGTTCACCAAACATTTTAGGAAGGTCGAAGGGCCAGATGGGAAGACTAGGGCGCATTGCAATTATTGCAATGCAAACTATGCCTTTTCCAAGGGAGATGGATATGGTAGTCTTTCCAAACATCTAAAGTCAAAGCATCCTAGTGAGTATGGTTTGGATCCATCACAACAACAAATATCACGATCGAGTTCCAAGAAAGAAGCAAGGCTGTGGCATTTTAATGAAGAACAATATCGTGATGCCATGGTGCAAATGATAAGCGGGTTGCATTTGGGTTTTAATGCAAGCGAAAATGCAGATCTTGTTTATTGCCACCAAGAAACATTGCAGCCACAAGCACCTAAATGGAGTACTACGACAATGAAACGACATTGGCTAAAAATATACCGCAAGGGTAAGGGACAGCTCCAAGCAACTTTTTCTGATCTCGATACATGTGTGTCCATCTGTTCTGACATTTGGACTGATAGATGGGGTGAAAGTTCGTATATGGGATTACATCTCATTGGATTGATAGACATTGGGTAATGCAAAAGAGATTAATTGCATTAAGAAAAATGGATGGATCCCATACAGCTCAAAACATATATGCCACAATACGGATAATTCTTGATGAGTACGGGTTGACACAAAAAATTTTTTCAATTGGATTCGATAATGCTGCAGCAAATACAGCAAGTATTTTGATCTTCAATCGTTATGCAACCAACGCTTGGGGTACCTTTTTCCACATAAGATGTGCATGTCACATCTTAAATTTATGTGGTGAAGATGGAATGGATTCTTTAAAATCCGTACATCTCCGATAAAAGCTGTGGTTGACTTCATTACCGACCATCCATCTATTAACAGAGAATGGCGAAAATGGTGTGGTGCATGGCAAAAAACCGAGAAAATTCAAAAAGGATGTGCAACACGATGGAATTCGACGTACGAGCTTCTAGCTAGCACGGTACCATATAAGGAATTGCTATGTAGCTTCGCCATTGCACATGTGCCAAACATACCATTGCATCCTATGAATGGAACTTCTGTAAGCAACTTGTTGCAGCTGTTGAAGGTCTTTATGACTGCACAAATGTTTTCTCCCGTGTGTACAATCCCAGTGTCCATCTCTTTTTACTGGAGGCCTGCAACATCATCGGGACACTAAACAGGTAAGATCTGATCCAATTTTGCAAATGTGTGTTAACGATATGACTCGCAAGTGGTTGAAGTATTATAGGGAAATTCCTATGATATACAACGTGGCATGGTTGTTGGACCCACGCAACAAAGTTGAGGGACTTCGCGAAGTCCTGGATTACTATTACGATCATGTGGACAAGTTGTCAGACACTCAAGACATTTATGCAATTTTGCTCATAATGTCGTGAAAGAGACAAGTAATGTGCTGTTGAACTTATATTCTCAATTTAGTAGCACATATGGTGGACAAAATACCCACCAGTCCAGCACCCCAAGTAATGCCCCCATATCAACCACCGTGGAGAAGCCCGGAGTGGTGCTCCAGCATCGGCAGGTTCAAAAAGCACCGTGGCTAGGCGTAGTGGATCAGACTCTGAGATTGACAAGTACTTGAACACGGCAATTCGAGTTTGGTGACATGGTGGATGCATACAACTTTGAATCTTAGAACTGGTGGAAACGTCACAGGAGACGTTTAATTACTATCTCGAATCGCTAGACAAGTATTGGCTGCACCTGCTTCAACTGTGGCAGTTGAGACAAGCATTCAGCATTGCTGGGCAGCAGTTGGATGAGCATAGGTCCGGTATGGTCCCGCGACGGTTGAGGCACTAGCTTGCAACCATGATTGGACTCGTGCAGAACGACGGCAACAAGACTTGAAAGATTTCAAGTGAGGAAGACGAGTATTTCAGTGACTTCAACTCATCTGCGGGAAGCACAGCTCGACCTCTCCGGGGAACTAGTCCAGGCCAATGAGCATTAATTTACATTTACTCGATTGATATTATTCTACTATGAGTGTTGGTATTGTGTCAAGATGAATGAACTGTGTGATTTTAGTTAGTTATTTGTGGTTGTAATAGTTAGTGTGTTCATGTTGAGTAGAGGTAATATGTAATTTTGGCGCAATAAAATTTATTCGTCATCGTTTGCCTATATGTTAATCGACTTCTATGTGCTTCCGTAATTAGTTTATTATTTGTTAACCATTTATTTTATTTTAAAAAATTTTAAATGTTTACTTTGGGTATAAATAAGTTATAATTGTTTTTGTTGATTTTATGATTTTTGTTTTCTTTATTTTTTCCAAAAAAAAAAAAACGGTTCACGTGGAACCGGAACCGGAACCGCCAGAACCGGCGGTTCCTTGGAACCGTGAACCGCCCGGCTCTCGCGGTTCCGGTTCCGGTTCCACAAAATGTGGAACCGTGAACTGGCGGTTGGTTCGGTTCCGGTTCGGGTCCGAACCGTGCCGACTCTAGGTTTATCATCAAAAATCATCATGACCATGCATATATGAGTTCATTACATGGCATTCATGTTAGTAATTCATTCTTATACCATTCATCCATGAATCATCAACTAACAACATTTCTCATCAAAAGCAAAACAATTTTTCGAATTGAGAAGGGGGCAGAACAGAACTGATCCACTGTTCCGTGGCCTTACTACCTTCAAAACTTGAAAATAATACTAGAAATAGATATATCTTTCGAAGTAGATAGAGATCGATATAAAATTTGCGAAATTCCGAGTTAAAATGACCAAGTTATGGCCGTTTTAAGTTGGAGCTTCCGCAAATAGCGAGAATTCCGAATTCATCTAATTTAGATGCATAGCTTGAATTAGTTACATGATGAGAATCTCATTAGGATTATTCTTACTTAGTAGGTGATCCCAAGCAGGACGACACCTTACCGCCCGATTATTACTACTAGAAAGATCGGCGTCCAATGCCGAGTGAGTTTTACTTCCACTCTCAATTAATGATTGTGATTGTAATATAATGACACTAGTGGTGTAGGCAAAGATAAAATGAATATGCATGATGGGGTATATGGGAAATTATATTGTATTTGTCTGCTGTCGATGCGTGAAATGAACATAAGAAATATCGAAACCGGGTGTTAAACTATTGACTGATTAGCTAGTATCTTATATTGAATGTTTGTGAACACTCGTTGGACACCTAAAAGAATTGAACTAATGTATACTCGACTGCAATGATAATTGGATTCATTCATATCACGATGGGGATGGAGCATTGGCATTGGTTGGTTTTTCGTGATCCATAAAACGAATATGTTGGTTAATCGTGATCCATAAAACGAATTTGTTGGTTAATCGTGATCCATAAAACGAATTATTGTTAGTTGACCGTGAACTTAAACGGCGTCGTACCGTAGGATTCGTTAATCTGCTAACCCAGGATGAAGGGGGCAAGTCCATCCACATATGATTTCCGGTTGGTTATATGTTTGTTGAACTCATTTGTTTGCTGCACACATTTGCTTGTATAATCACTTGTTTGAATGATTTGTATTTAATTGTGATATGGAAGTTATTACTCACTAAGCTAGTTAGCTTACGCTCCCATAGTTTTTACTTATTGCAGCACGAGCTTATCTGGCTTAGGCCGAGGCAAGCCACAGCACAGGTACCAGAGATAGGAGTTTCCCATAGAAGTTTACCTCATTCTTTTTGTATAGACTTCCGTTGGAAACTAAAGGACTCTGGATGACTGTAATGGACTTGATATTATTTTGCGGGGGAATGCCCCTTAGATTTTGTAAAATATAAATTATGCGTTTTGGTTTATTGTCTATTGTGCCGGCCACAATATGTGTGTGTGTGTGTGTGTTTTGAAATTTTTGATATTTGTAATTTAGTTAATTAAAATGTAATAAATGTGATAATTATTTAAGAGACAAAATTTCTTGGAAAAGAAAATTGAAATGAGTAGTTGTAAGGATGTAAGAATAGGGTATGGGTAGTGTGTAGTGTAGGTTGTACTTGTGAATAGTAGACAAGACATCTACTTTACCGGTTGTTCCGAAAACACGGGAAAAGCTATAACTGTAATTTTTATAGCTCGAAAAATTATAAAATTGATAGTTTTGGAATCCTTATAAAATTACGATTCTAATGAATATTCAGGAACATTTTTCTGAATCCGTGGCCCGGGGCATGCTTTTCCATAATTGAGCTTGGGAAGGCTCGGAATTGAAAAATTCCCGAATTTAAAGCTTTCAAAGGTTTAAAATGTACTTTAAGACAGTAATTCAACTTCATTTACTTTATAAAATTTCTTTTATTATGAAACCGAAGGAAAGCCGGATTTAGGGTTCCTAGGCTCCTCTCACTAGACTCAAACTGCACCGGATTAGGGTTTCGCTTCCCACTCCTGGGGTTTCCTAGCTACCAAGAATACCGGGGTTTACAACCTCCCCACCTTAAATAAAGTTTTGTCCTAAAAACGGAACTGACGTACCTTGTCCCTCAATTATCTCGGGGTATTTCCTCCGGATTTCATCTTCAGCTTCCCAGGTTGCCTCCTCAAAGGCATGATTCCTCCATAACACTTTAACGTAGTGAATGTCTTTGTTTCGTAGCCTTTGGGTTTTCTTATCCAATATCTTCACTGGGTTTTCATCATATGACAGGTTTTCCTTCAACTGAATTGGTTCCAATTCCAGAATCCTTTCTGGGTCGGCGACGTATCTTCTCAAAACTGACACATGGAATACATTGTGGATCCCGGACAAATTTGGTGGCAGGGCTAGCCGATATGCTAGATCTTCGACCCTTTCTAAGATTTCAAAAGGTCCAATGTATCTCGGGCTTAATTTTCCTTGTGTGCGCATCCTCTTAATACTTTTAATCGGATTTATCTTTAGGTACACATGATCACCCACCTTGAACTCAAGTTCTCTTCTTTCAGATCTGCCCAGCTCTTTTGCCGGTCCTGAGCTTCTTTCATTTTCCGTTGAATCAACCTCACTTTATCCGCGGCTTCTTGTACCAATTCTGGCCCAATTGCTACCTTTTCCACTTCATCCCAGAACAAAGGGGATCTACAACGCCGTCCATACAAAGCTTCATACGGTGGCATCTGGATGGTGGAGTGATAGCTGTTATTGTAGGTAAACTCGATTAGGTATACATGACTATCCCAATTTCCTTTGAATTCTAAGGCACACGCTCTCAACATGTCTTCTAGGGTTTGCATCGTCCGCTTAGACTGTCCATCGGTCTGAGGGTGATAAGCCATGCTAAAATGCAATTTGGTGCCCAAGTTCTTTTGCAAGCTTGTCCAAAACTTGGACACGAATCTCGGGTCCCTATCAGAGATAATCCCTGCAGGTATGCCATGTAATCTTACGATCTCTCTGATATAGATCTTGGCTAATTTTTCCATTGAGTAGGTCATATTTATGGGTAAGAAATGCGCCGACTTCGTCAATCGGTCCACTATCACCCATATTGCATCACAACCAGATGGAGTCTTGGGAAAACCACACACAAAATCCATGGATATCTGATCCCACTTCCATTCGGGAATGGGTAAGGGCTTTAGCAATCCGCCCGGTCTCTGGTGCTCTACTTTCACCTGTTGGCATATTGGACACTTCATTACATAATCTGCCACATCTCGCTTCATGCCATTCCACCAATAGCAGCTTTTCAAATCTTGATACATTTTGGTGCCTCCCGGATGCATGGTATATCCGGAGTTATGTGCTTCACTCATTATTTCCTTCCTCAACTCCTCGTCCTCTGGTACACACAGCCTTCTTTCATTCGGATCACATCTTCATCATCTACGGCAAAGTCAAGGTACTTTCCACTTGGGTTTCCCTTTTTATCTTTTGTATCACCTCGTACCTTTGGGCTTCCTTGATTCTCTCTATGAGGGTCGGTTCTAGTGCCAAGTTGGATATCTCAAGCTCAGCGCTTTGATCTATGAACTCGATCCTTAGCTTCTCAAACTCCTTAATCAAATCTCTTTGACTTGTGATCAAGGCGGCTACTTCTCCGTGATTCTTCCGACTTAGGGCATCCGCGACCGCATTTACTTTCCCTGGACAGTAATTTATTCCCAGATCATAATCCTTTATTAATTCTAGCCACCTCCTTTGTCTCATGTTTAACTCCTTCTGTGTGAACAGGTATTTAAGACTCTTATGATCTGTATATATCTCACACCTCTGTCCATATAGATAATGTCTCCATAACTTTAAAGCGAAGACAACGGCAGCTAGCTCCAAATCATGCGTAGGGTAATTCTGCTCATGTGGTCTCAATTGCCGAGAAGCATATGCAATAACCTTCCCCTCTTGCATCAGGACGCATCCAAGGCCATTCCTTGAGGCGTCACTATGTACCGTGTAGGGCTTTTCTGGGTCTGGTAAAACTAGAATCGGTGCCGATACCAATTGTCGCTTCAATTCCTGAAAGCTCTGTTCCCTCTTGTCTGTCCAAACGAATTGCTCATTCTTTTGAGTCAATTGAGTCAGTGGCTTGGCTATCTTAGAGAAATCCTTCACAAACTTGCGATAGTAGCCAGCTAATCCCAAGAAACTTCTTACTTCGGTAACCGTTTGTGGTGGCTTCTAATCTACTACAGCCTTGATCTTTTCGGGGTCAACCAATATCCCATCACCGATTACTACATGTCCAAGAAATGATATCCTGCCCAACCAAAAGTCACACTTGGACAGCTTGGAGTACAGCTTATTATCCCGTAAGGTTTGCAATGCTAAACGGAGATGTTCCTCGTGTTGTTCCTGGTCTTCGAATATATGAGTATGTCGTCTATGAAGACTATACACACTTATCCAAAAGTGGCTTATAGACTCTGTTCATCAGATCCATAAATGCAGCTGGTGCATTAGTCAGTAAATGACATTACCAGGAACTCGTAGTGTCCATAACGGGTACGAAAAGCCATCTTGGGTACATCCTCAGGTTTAATCCTCAACTGATGATATCCCGAACGCAAATCAATGCGTGAGAACACACAAGCCCCTTGCAGTTGGTCAAACAAATCATCAATCCTTGGCAACGGATAACGGTTCTTGATAGTCACTTTATTTAACTCACGATAATAGATACATAATCTCATCGATCCATCTTTCTTCTTTACAAACAAAACGGGTGAGCCTCATGGCGATACACTCGGTCTTATAAACCCTTGATCCAGAAGTTCTTGCAACTGTATCTTTAGCTCCTTCAACTCAGCCGGTGCCATCCGGTATGGTGCTTTGGATATTGGCTCAGTGTTTGAAGCCAAAACAATCTCAAAATCAATTTCTCTTTTTGGTGGTAATCCCGGTAGGATCTCAGGAAACACATCCAAATACTCGTTCACCACCAGTATATCCTTTTCCTCACGGGTTCCCTCTTCATCTAAGATACCTTCAATCGGTATTATCTCTTCATCCTCCATCATTAACTCAAACGAGTTTACACCAAACCTTCTCGGAACTAGGGCTTCTCCCACAAGTTCTACTTTTTCTCCCAATTGATCATAGAAACTCACTGTTTTCCTTTGGCAATCCACTATCGCTTTTATCTTGCTTAGCCAACTCATTCCGAGGATAACTTCGTATGTATTCATCTCTAACATTATCAAATCACTTTTGGAGCTGTGTCCATGAACCTCCAACGGACAATCCTTCACCAATTCTCGGGTTGACACGACACTTCCTGTGGGGTTCTTAATCCGTAGACTAACCGTAGTCGTGGCTATAGGTAATCCCAATTGGTTAGCCAAACTATTGGTGATGAATGAATGAGTCGCTTCCGTGTCAAATAAAGCATAAGCTTCCACGCCATTAACCTGTATGTGCCCTAAGGTCAACAAATATCCATCACAATTGAACCCTACAACATCCTTAAGGCTATCTACATAGGGTTCCTACTTCCAGCTTTCCCATATCATATTCAATTCATCAGGCAACAATTTAATTTATAACTTAAATTTCAGCTAAGAGGGTTTCTGTTACTAACCTGTCACCAGGCCGCTATCAGCGCCTTCGCTTTGATCCAAAGCTGCCAATTCTACATCTTCCTCCTCATCTTCCTCGACCATCCACTGGCCTTCGAAGTTATATAACCTCATCCCATGCATTGCTGAAGCTGCTCGGCTCCCACTTTTGTTACCCGACCTCATAGGGTTGGTATTACTTGGAGTTCCATAGGGTCGAGCGGCCACGCTTTTCCGCTGGGAACATTCAGAGGCTAGATGTCCCTTCTCCTTGCAAATAAAGCAAGTCACAGCCAGCTTCTTTGGGCACGTGTAGACCATATGGCTAGCGTCGCCACAGAAATAGCATTTGTTTTTCAACAACTGGCACTGCCTAGGAGCGTGTGCTCCCTTACACTTCCAACAAGTGACGTTGGCCTTGAACTGGGTCGGTTTGCTGCTGGACTCATCCTTGAATCCTTGGTACGGTCTGTACCTCTTTCCTTTGAATCCTGAACTCAAGGCGTCGAATGGTCTCTTTCCAAATACCCTCTTTTCAGGCTCCTGGTACTTCCTTTTTCTGGCCCCTTCAATTACCCGGGCCTTCTCTACCATTTCAGGATATGTCCTGACTCCAAACTCTTCCAACTTGATCCGCAGTTCCTCATCTAAGCCTCCCAGAAATACCTGCTTCTTTAATTCTTCACTATCCCTGAAAGACTCAGGTGCATACTGCAGCAAGTGAACAAACTCAGTTTCATACTGTTCCACTGTCCTCCCCTTCTGCTTTACATGGAGGAAATCAGCACTATATTTCACCCTCAAGCTGGAGGGAAAATAATTGTTCAGAAATTCCCGGCGAAAGGTTTCCCAAGTGGCCGGAGAAGTCAAGTTCCTTCTCTTGGAGTCCCACCAGACCCGTGCATTATACCTCAACATATATGTTCCATATTTCAACTGCAGATAAGGTGGAATCTCACATGCAGCAAAAGAACGCTCAACCTGAGCCAACCAGTCCTCGGCTTCATCCGGTTTACCGAATGCTCCATCAAAATACCGGTTGCTCTTAATAAAGTCCGGTAAGGAGCTTCGGTGGGGTCTCCTGTATGGCGGGGGTGGTGGCGGTGGACACATTATAGGAATGCTCCTCTTGTGGAGCTGGTACCTCTGCAGTCATTTCCCGATGATCTGCGGGTGGGGGATGTGGGGCCGAATCCCGAGCACTTTGCCCAGGGTGTGGGTTCTGAACAGGATTCTGATTTTGAATGAAGGTGTTCAGAAGGTTGGCCAATTGTGTCACGCTCCGAAGGGTACCCTAAACGTGGCAGTCCGCCGTACACAATATTAAAGCCTAAGAATGACCACCTCAGTCACGCGAAGGCTTCCATACTTTGTACAAGGCGTCTAACACATAGAGGAGACACATCGAAATGATACGTTTTATGTTGATACAATTGAGTAACAATGAAAAGGAAATGCAATCCACTATACTCCAAATACAAAACACTATACTTCAAAATATAAATCATCCAGCTTCAATTACATTTATCCCAAAACTTCACTACATAAAACTATTACACGGCAAATCGTAAAGCTTAGCCAAAAACTTCAAGCATTCTTATATCTTGCCGGAATCCCGAAGTCATTCTCGACTTCAACCATCTCGGTCCCCACTTAGCATTCTTGGAATAACCTGCTCATTTAAACAACTATTGGGGTATAAGCTACACTAGCTTAGTGAGAATTCCCTTAATTCCGCACCATAACAAACATGTTATTAATCAATCATATGCTATGCATGAACAAACACATGAGCAAGCAATTATGCATGGGTATCCGGAACCCACACACAGAACGGATTTACGCCCTTTGTATCTTGGGTTAGGTATGGTATTGAGTTTACACGACCGCATCTAGTCCCCAAGCCCTCGGCTCTTAGCACTCGACTCGGCTAGGCTCATCCAAGGATGCATCCACATGCGCCTTAGTACCCTAAATGAGCTCTGGCTGTCACGCCCCGAAAGGTACCCTGAACGTGGCAGTCCGTCGTACACAATATTAAAGCCTAAGAATGACCACTTCAGTCACGCGAAGGCTTCCATACTATGTACAAGGCGTCTAACACATAAAGGAGACACATCGGAATGATACATTTCATGTTGATACAAATGAGTAACAATGTAAAGGAAATACAAGTTTACTATACTTCAGATACAAATCACTACATTTCATATACGGATCACTATACTTCAAAATACAAATCATTTAACTCCAAATACATTTGTCCATAGGCTTCCCTACATAAAAATATTACAAGGCAGCTCATAAAAATCTAGTGGATAACTTCAAACATCCATATATCCTGCCAGAATCCCGAAGCCATTCCCGGCTCCAACCAATTCGGTCCCCACTTTGCATCCTTGAAATAACCTGCTCATTTAATTAACTATTGGGGTATAAGCTACACTAGCTTAGTGAGATTCATTTCCGCAATAATATACTCAATTGTAAAATATACAAACAAGTTTATTTAAACAATCATATGAATGCACAAGCACGTGAACATACAAGCATATGACTTTCCGGTAGCCATATGTGAATGGATTTACGCCCTCCATTCGGGGTTTGGGGTGGTCCATGAACATGCAACCACAATTCCAATATTTTCTCTTGTGGTTTATAGTGTCTGCTCCACTGCCCATTAACATAAGCGACCTCATAGGCCCTTGATGTTAACGAAGGTGGTCCTCCACCTGTTTATATGTATTGGTTTATAGTGTCTACTCCACTGCCCGTTAACTTAAGCGACCCTGCAGATCCTTAACGTTAACGAAGGCCCGCTGCCTCCCGATCATACTTTTGTTCCCACCAAAAGCATTCTCGTAATGCAATGTGACTCACAGATGATATGCATGTACAGTTTATTTATAGAATCGTAGCAAGTTCATTATGCAAATTAAGAGCGATCATAGAGTATTTCAAACAATCCAAGTCTATACTAACTCATACAATATTATTTCAACAAGTCTCATCTCGATATACTTATCATTCATTCAACATGAAAATTTCATTTCTCATCAACAATTTTATCTTTACCTAAATCTAGTGCTACTACAATTACAAGCACACTCAATGAGCATAATTACTCAGAAATGAACTCACTCGGCCATTGGATCACCGGTCTTCTAGTAATAATCCGGTGGTAAAGAGTCAACGTTCACGGGTTCACCTAATCACATAAGAAATACTCTAATGAGTATTCTACCATCTAAGGATACTAAAACTCTAAGAAAACTTAGCGAAATAAAAATTCGCGTCATTTTCGAAGTCCCGATTTAAAATGGCCATAACTTGGTCATTTTAACTCGGAATCTCGCAAATTTTATATCGATTTCTATCTACTTCGGAAGAGCTTTCTAAATACGAAGTTTAAGTCAAGTTTTGAAAATATCTAAGCCTCGGAATTGAGGGATCAGATCTGTACAGCGGGTTTATCAATTCCAAAAATGCGGTTTTCATGAATGCATTTGAGATTCCTAAGTATGAAATGAAACTAAATGCAATGGTAATGATTTTCCCTATCATGAATGTCATGATATGAACTCTAATGAGCCTAAGTTCTTATAACTTTTTAGACTTAAAGAATTTAAATAAACTTTTTCCTAGAAAATCATTTCATGCTATTGTTTAACAAGTAAGATTACCACACTTGGTCACACTTACTTATTACAAGGATTTTCTTTGGGAAAACTCCATTTTGTTTAAAGAAATTTTGACCCTTATATTAGTTATATCCTAAGGCCTTTATTTCTTTAATAAAATCTTCATTTGTAAACTTTTAAGTGGGTCTTCTACTAGAGGGTTTCCAAAAATCCGAATTTAGAAAACTTTATTTTCAAGTTGATTCCCTTAAGGAAAATGTATTTTATACTCAAAACTTTAAGTATTTATTATACCTATACCCTAAGGACTTCATTTATTTAAGAAAATACTATTTTTGAAGTTGGAAAAATAGTGTTTTCTAACTATACATCCATTATTACGAATTTGGCTTTCAAGACTTTTCACCCAAAATTTCTTTTAGACTTCCTCTCTTGTTTTAAATATTTTCTTTAGTAAAAACTCATTTAAACTCATGAAAAACATCATCAAACATTATCTATCACCTATAGGCTTCATTTTTCTTGAAAAATACATGTTTGGAAGTTGATAAAAGTGTTTTTAACCTAGGTTTCTAAAGTCATCCGAATTTACACAAGTTTATTTCTTGAAAAGTGTTTTCCTTTTTGACTTTATTAACTTATCTAACCATAGATCTACATACTAGGAAGGTGATTTACTAAAGACAAAAGCATTAAAGACCATGAATGCACATAAACTCAAAATGAAGATGAGATCTTAAATGTCTACATGAATAAGAGTAGTAAAATGATAGATCTACTATATCAAATGCTTAAATGAGTTTTGAAAACATAAAAACTATATTTTTACAAAAGATCTTTAGTTCAAAATACTTTTTGATGGATGAACATAAAGCTTTTGGCATAAAAGCTCCTTTAAATGGTAGATCTATTTTGTAATGGTTCGGTATTCTTGTTTTGATCTTTCCTTGACCCTAGCAAAAGCTCATGGGGTCCTTTGGTTGGAAATATCCAAGAATCACTTAGCCATAACAAAGATCTAAAGGTGGAAGGAGGTAAAAGCTTACTTACTTGAAGACAAATAGAAGATATGAAGAGGAAATGGAAGTTGTGTGTGTGTGGGGGGCATAGAACTTTCGGCCAAGAGAGGAAAAGGAGAGGTTTTGAGAGCTTTTTCCACTTTGTGAAGTTTGTAAAATGAGTGAATGAAGGAAGAGAGAGAAAACATAGCTTATATATAAAGTGGAATTAGGTTAAATGGAGTTAGATTAAATAAAAAAAATTTGCAAAATGGACATGGGGAGGGGGGACTATTCACGCCGGCACTATTCATGGAGGAGGGAAGAAGTTTGAAAAACTTTTACTTTATTTGATTGATTTAACATGATGTTTGACTTGTCATAATTTGTATAAAAGTTAAGGGACAAAAAGTTATGGAGAAAAGAGAGTGATTTGAGTGATGGTAAGGGTTTGAAATGGTGGTAGAGTATGCTAATAGGTAGACTAGGTAGTATAGGTGGTACTTTTTGAATAGTAGTGAATAGTTGACAAGACAATTTAATTTCCGGTAGTAATGAAATACGAATAAAAAGGTTATAACTGTATTTTTCGTAAGCCGGAAAATTATGAAAAATATATTTTTGAAATCCTTATTTTATTTCGATTCAAATGAGTATTCATAAAGAAAGTTTTGAAATTCTAGTTCCGGGGCACGCTTTTCTATAATGGGTCTCGGGATGACCTGGAGTTGAAATTTTCTCAAAATCTGATCTTTTCTTGGTTTGAAATATAATCAAGAACTATATTCAAAATTAATTTTGCTTATAAAAGTTTCTTATTTGGAAATTAAGGAAAAGCCGGATTTAGGGTTTCTAGGTCTTTCTCATAACGCTTTGAACTAAACCGGTTTAGGGTTTCATTTTCTGGTTTTCGAAGTTTACTCGATTACTAGGAAACTCGGGGTATATAAAAAAATAATAATAATAATAAAATTGTGTAATGAAATAAAATGAATAGTGCAAAAGACTAATCAATTACCGATAGAAATGAAAATACGGTAAAAAGGTTATAACTGTAACTTTTATAACCCGAAAAATTATATAACTGATATATTTAGAAATCTTATAAAATTACGAGTCTAACGGTACTAATGGTATATTTTTGATATCTCGAGCCCCGGGACACGCTTTTCAAAGTCTGTATCCGAACGGGTTCGAAATAGGTCAAAAATTTACCAATCTGATAATTATAAACGAACTTATATTACTATGAGTTATTCTATATATTTAAACTACATCTCGGCCTCTAGGGTTAGGGGCGCTAGATTGCTTGACTTACACTATTGTATTCCGGTTAGGGTTTCTAGGTGATTTTCCGGTTTAGACCTTTGCCAATTTGGAAACTGATATTTATGTTTATATAACATATTTAATTTGAGAATTTTATTTTAAATTTTATTTTTGCAAGTATTTAATAACTCTTAATGTTTTCGGAATTCTTTAATTGGGTTTCATTTCCGAAAGTTAATCATTATTTACTTTTTAATAATTTGTTTTTGGGCTTTATATTACCCGATTTTACAAGCCGGAGCTAAATATGAAATTTTTCGTACGTTGTGGTTTTGAATTTGAAAACCACTGAGTTCTTATTTTATTGTTTAAAGATTTTCATTTTCTCAAGATTGAGAAGTTTTTGAATTCGTTCGTGATTTAGGACTTGTCAAAATTCGGTTTTAATTTGGAGTGATTTTTAGGGTTTATTTTCAAAGTTCATTTTGAAATTATTTATTGAAATTTTCCGGGGCTTACACTGGCACCGGGCTCGTTATCCAAACAAGGCAACAACGGACCATACCGATCGACCTGCGTAGGAGTAGCATGCTACCAAATGCAATATGTCCGATGTGATGCATGACCAATTTAATTTTTGCTTAGGTCAAAAATATTTATACATTCTTTAGAGTGACCAACCAATATCACACATACAACAGGAATAATATGAACGGTGCAGTTATCCAATCAAATCGTGGTTTCGATATGCTTTAGTATTCTTTAGCATACATTCATCACAGTCTCATCATATATCCCATCCCCATTCATATCGATTTTTATCTTGTTCCTATAATTCTAATGCAACTAACTACAAGCACAATCAAGGTAACAAAACAAGGAGAAAACTCACTCGGCCATTGGATCACCGGTCTTCTAGTAATAATAATCCGGTGGTAGGGAATCGTCGAACTCGGGATTACCTAAAAAGGAAGAAATACTCTAATAAGTATTTCAACTCAAACTAATCCAACGACTTCATACCAACTTATTAAATTCGTAATTCGCGTCCTAAGCGGGAATTCCAACTTAAAACAGCCATAACTTGGTCATTTTAACTCGGAATCTCGCAAATTTTATATCGATTTCTATCTACTTCGGAAGAGATTTCTAAATATGAAGTTTAAATCAAGTTTTGAAAAATATCTAAGCCTCGGAAATGAGGGATCAGATCTGTACAGCGGTAACATAGATTCCGAAAATGCGGTTTTCATGAATGCACTTGATATTCTTAAGTGTAAAATGAAACTAAATGCAATGGTAATGATTTTCCCTATCATGAATGTCATGATATGAACTCTAATGAGCCTAAGTTCTTATAGCTCTTTAGGTTTAAAGAATTTACATAAACTTTTCTTAGAAAACCATTTCATATTAATGTTTAACAAGTGAGTTTACTACACTTAGTCACACCTACATATTACAAGGATTTTCTTTTAGGAAAACTCTATTTTGCTTAAAGAATTTTGACCCTCATATTAGTTATATCCTAAGGTTTTTTCTTAAATAAAATCTTCATTTATAAACTTTTAAGTGGGTCCTTTACTAGGGGGTTTCCAAAAATCCGAATTTAGTAAAGTCCATTTTCAAGTTGATTTCTTTAGGAAAAAATGTATTATATACTTAAAACTTTAAGTGTTTATTATATCTATATCCTAAGGACTCCATTTATTTAAGAAAATACCATTTTTGAAGTTGGAAAAATAGTGTTTTCTAACCATCTATCCATTATTACGAATTGGTTGTTAAGACTTTTAACTCTAAATTTCTTTTAGACTTCATCTCTTGTTTTCAACTATTTTCCTTAGTAAAACACATTTAGATCCATGAAAAATATTGCTAAACATTATCTATTACCTATAGGCTCCATTTCTCTTGTAAAATATATGTTTAGAAGTTGATAAAGGTGTTTTTTTATCCTAAGTTTCCAAAGTCATCCGAATTTACACAAGTCCATTTCTTAAAAAGTGTTTTCCTTTTTACTTTATTAACTTATCTAATCATAGATCTATATACTAGGAGGTTATTTACTAAAGACAAAAGCATTAAAGACTATTAATGCACATAAGCACAAAATAGTAATGAAACCTTAAATGCCTACATGATCATGAGTAGCAAAATGATAGATCTATTATTTCATATGCTCAAATGAGTTTTGAAAACATAAAAACTATATTTTTATAAAAGATCTTTTGTTTAAAACACTTTTTGTTGGAGAAACATAAAGCTTTTGGCATGAAAGCTCCTTTAAATGTTAGATCCACTTTGTAACGATTCGGTATTCTTGTTTTGATATTTCATTGTCCCTACCAAAAGATCATGGGGACATTTAGTTGAAATATCCAAGAATCACTTAGCCATAACAAAGATCTATGAGTGGAAGGAGTAAAAGTTTACTTACTTGAAATAAAATGGAAGATGTGAAGAGGAAATGGAAGTTGTGTGTGTGTGTATGGGGGCTTAAAACTTTCGGCCAAGAAGGGAAAAGAGAGAGACTTTGAGAGCTTTCTTACTTTGTAAAACTTAAAAAGTGAAAGAATGAGGAGAGAGAGAGAAAAAGTAGTTTATATAGCATTGGAATTTAGGTTAAATGGAGCTAGATTAAATAAAAAAAAATTTACAAAAATGGACATGGGGAGGGGGCCAATTCACGCCGGCTCCATGCTTGTAGAGGAAGGAAGAAGTTTGAAATTTTTTTTTTTTTTTACTTTGATTGATTGATTTAACATGATGTGTAATTGTTATGATTTGTAAGGAAAGTTAAGGGACAAAAGTTATGGAGAAAAGGAATTGATTTGAGTGATGGTAAGGGTTGAATTTGTAGAGTGTGCTAATAGGTAGACTAGGTGGTACTTGTGAATAGTGAGGAATAGTAGACAAGACAATTTGATTTTTCGGTAGTGAGGAAATACGAATAAAAAGGCTATAACTGTATTTTTCGTAAATCGGAAAATTATGAAAAATATATTTTTGAAATCCTTATTTTATTTCGATTCAAATGAGTACTCATAAGTGAATTTTTGAAATTCTATTTCCGGGGCACGCTTTTCTATAATGGGTCTCGGGATGACCGGAATTAAATTTTCAAAATCTGATCTTTTCTTGGTTTGAAATATAATCAAGAACTATATCCAAAATTAAATTTTCTTATAAAAGTTTCTTATTTAGAAACCGAGGAAAAGCCGGAATTAGGGTTTCTAAGTCTTTCTCACAAAGCTTGAACTAAACCGGTTTAGGGTTTCATTTTCGGTTTTGAAGTTTACTTGATTACTAGGAAATCCGGGGTATACATTATAAAAATAATAAAAAATTGTGCAATGAAATAAAATGAATAGTGCAAAAGATAATCAATTACCGGTAGAAATGAAAATACGATAAAAAGGTTATAATTGTAACTTTTATAACCCGAAAAATTATATAACTGATATATTTAGAAATCTCGTGGAATTACGAGTCTAACGGTACTAATGGTATATTTTTGATATCTCGAGCCTTGGGACACGCCTTTCGAAGTCTATATCCGAACGGGTTCGAAATAGGTCAAAAATTTACCAATCTGATAATTATAACGAACTTAGTTATTCTATATATTAAACTACATCTCGGTCCCTAGGATTAAGGGCACTAGATTGCCGGACTTACACTATTGTATTCCGGTTAGGGTTTCCGGATGACTTTCCGGTTTAGGTATTGCCAAGTTGGAAACTGAGATTTTCTGTTTATACAACGTATTTAGTTTGAGAAATTTATTTTAAATTTTATTTTTATAAGTATTTAATATCTCTCACTGCTTTCGAAAATCTTGAATTGAATTATTATATCCGGAGTTATATCGGTAATGGTTACCAGATATGATTTTCTTGAGTTTGAGTCAAATATCGATTTTTGGAATGATTTTGGGGAAATCTTGATTTTTATAATTTGCTTCGATTTAAGGTTTTATGAACAATTGGTTAACTTAAGGATTATTTAATTTGTTATTTTGTTTCTTGAATTCTTCCTTCTTAAGATTACGAGATTTCAATTTCTAACTTGTTCTATGATTCTTGGGAGTTTGATTTGATCGTTAGGGCTTTATTGTGATTTCCGTCTCTTAGGATTATTAGTCTGGTCATTTGGGGAATTTTCAAAGTCTATATTTTATTATTGGCAGATAAAGTTTTCTTAATCGTGCCAAAGCCTAGTTATGGAATTGGCCTTTGGTGATTTCCTGATCCTTCAAATTGTCATGTTATAGATTAACTTGCTTTTTAGCAAATTATCACTGTGTTTTATTTTTATCCCGATTTTTATGAATTATAGATTAGGTAAGCAGTTTATCTTACGTAATGGTTTTTGGACTTAAGGACTTTTGTAGTCCTTATTTTATTTTTAGATTTTCTCAAGACTAATGAATTCTTACTTTCGTTTATATTTCAGGACTCGTTCAAAGTTCGGTTTTAATTTGGAGTGATTTTTAGGGTTTATTTTCGAAGGTCATCGTAGAATTATTTACTGAAATTTTCCGGGGCTTACAAATTGCCCAATTGTATTTAACACATCACCCTGTTGATTTTGAGGTGCAACCCCTTGAGGGTTAAGTGGAGGTGCAGCCGGCTGATCGGCTTCATTAGGAAGAGACCCTTGCTCTCGGTTTCGAATCCGTCGGTTTCGTCTGTTTATACATTATTTAATGAGTTGTTAGTATCTTTGGTAGATTTTTTATTTCGAAAGGACTAGATTTGTAAATCAAGGTCTAAAAGTTGCGAAAATCCGGAAATCGAACTTAGAAAGAATGAAATTTCACAATTCTATATAATCACAGGGAAAATAAAAGAATTCACACATACAGTAACAAGTTTAAATTTCATAACAATAATGCGAATGAATGAATGCTCATGCAATCTATATGCGGTTAATTTTCGCTTAAGCTTCATGACTAGCATGCATGCTTTTCTCAACTCCTTTCCTTTGAAATAAACACGATCTTTTCATTACTTTAGCGAGCCATACAAGTATTACATCAAGATTTTTGTTCCCAAAATTTGGCTAGCTAAATTCCAATTCCGATTCTAAACAATTTCCCTATTCCCGAAAACATGACAAAATACAGAAAAAGAAACAATAAAATACTAACTATCCTGAAATCCTAAGGCAAATTGGCATCCCGCATTGCCTACTACAAAATAAGAAAATCAGGACTCCTCTTGGACTTCATGGGTTAGCTATCATCCCGGTCTCTATTCATCACTAGAGTCATCGGGGGTCGAGCTAGGAGGTCGTCTCCTGCTGGTAGATCCACCGTCATCCCGTCGGATAAACAAACTAAGGTACTCCCTCGTAGTCATCCTCTCGCTTCCTAGCGGTCGGACTAAGGGTTCCGGGTCTTCACTTTCCTCCTCTTCCTCAGTACCTTGCCCTTCCCTCGGGCTCACATCATTCTCCTCCTCTAACTTCCGGCTCACTCACCTGAGTCTCTACTCTCATTCTCTCTTACTGGCTCCACCCATGCCTTCTACCTCCATAGGCTCGGGGGCTACAGGTTCAGCTACTACATATCAAGTATAGGGGGATTTTCTCCTTCACATACATCTCTCCACATCAAGGGGTCAAACTCGGGTTCCACCCTACCACTATCAGGTATCTCCAGCTCCCGATTAAAATCCCATACAATTGGGTTGGGTTCCGGATTCACTTCAGCTTCCGGCTCGACAGGTGGGGTAGGGGTTCTAGGAACTACATTTTCTTCCCAGTTAGGATCCTCTTCAGGGTCCTCTTCTTCTTCTTCTTCTTCCTCATCCTCTCCAATCACAGGCGCCCCATTCAATTGCATGCCTATATCAATAGCTGGAGGTGGAGCTATCACTCGGGGTGGGAGAATATCTAAGTAAATCGCATGCCAAGTGATATGATTCCATGCGTCTCTGTCAGGGTGATCATACAAATTATCATGGGCATATACATATAAAGGCCCTATGGGGATCCATACTCTAAAATCTGGAGGGGTTCGGTTTCCTCCACCCTTCAAAATGAAAGTAGCTTCTCTAGTCATGGGCTCACGCCCATAATCAACCATAATCCTCTCCAAAGTGTAAATTGTCTCCAATTTTGTCCAACTTCTCCTTCCCATGGGATCATACCTCAATCGATCCACTACCGCAGCCCATCTGGTATATCTCAATCCATCCTTCCACAATTTGTACATTTCCCCTATAGTCCGGGGATGTCTGGCTAAGGCAAAATCTTCACACAACTCTCTTAACCTCAACCTATATTCCACCATCGTCTCATCGTTTCTCTTTGTGAAGTTCCTGGCCCGCTCCCTGGTCTCACCCAAGGAGACCTACAACAATACAATACTCCTAAAGACTTAGCAAGAAAACTTTTAACTCCATTTAACCTATTAGTTAGATTTCTAAGTCGGTTTCTTTTAATTCTATTGTCTTGCTTTATAACCTAGTGCTCTGATACCAACTTAAACTGTCACGCCCCGTAGGGTATCCTAAACGTAACAGCCCGCCACATACTAAATAAGACTCTCGAGTTCCCTACCCGAGCCCTTCGGGAGTCTTAAGTAGATGTAAAGCGTTCCTTTACGACAATAGAATACTTCAACAAATGGAGTTAAACAGTTTAATGTGGCATTCATTAGCCATAGATAATAAATCAAAACGCATAATTATAGTTTACAAAATCTAAGGGGCATTCCCCGCAAAATAATAACAAGTCCATTACAGTCATCCAGAGTCCTTAGTTTCCAACGGAAGTCTATACAAAAAGAATGGATTAAACTTCTATGGGAAACTCCTATCTCCGGTACCTGTGCTGTGGCTTGCCTCGGCCTAAGCCATATAAACTCGTGCTGCAATAGATAAAAACTATGGGGGCGTAAGCTAACTAGCTTAGTGAGTAATAACTTCCATAACACAATTAAATACAATCATTCAAGCAAGTGATTATTCAAGCAAGTGTATGCATCAAACAAATGTGATCAACAAACATATGACCAACCGGAAATCATATGTGGATGGACTTGCCCTCCATCCCGGGTTAGCAGATTAACGAATCCTGCGGTACGACGCCGTTTAAGCTCACGGTCAACTAACAATATTTCGTTTTATGGATCACGATTAACCACAAATTCGTTTTATGGATCACGATTAACCAACATATTCGTTTTATGGATCACGAAAAACCAACCAATGCGAATGCTCCAACCCCATCGTGATATGAATGAATTCAATTTACAATTGAAGTCGAATATTCATTAAGTCAATTCTTTTAGGTGACCAACAAGTATTCGCAGACATTCATCATAAGATACTAGCTAATCAGTCAACAGCTTATCACTCGGTTTCGATATTCATTAAGTTCCATTTCACATATCAGCAGTAGACAACATATATAATTCCCATATACCCCATCATGCATATACAATTTCTTTTTATCTTTGCCTACACCACTAGTGCCACTACATTACAATCACATTCATTAATTGAGAGTGGAAGTAAAACTCACTCGGCCATTGGACGCCGGTCTTTCTAGTAGTAGTAGTCGGGAGGTAGGGTGTCGTCCTGCTCGGGATCACCTACCAAGCAAGAATAATCCTAATGAGACTCTCATTATGTAACTAAATCAAGCTACACATCTAAACTAAATGAATTCGGATTTCTCGCTATTTGCGGAAGTTCCGACTTAAAACGGCCATAACTTGGTCATTTCAACTCGGAATTTCGCAAATTTTATATCGATCTCTATCTACTTCGAAAGATCTATCTATTTCTAATATTAAATTCAAGTTTTGAAAATAGTAAAGTCACGGAACAGTAGGATCAGATCTGTTCCACACTTTCTCCAATTCCGACAATTTGTTTTGCTTTTGATAAGAAATGTTCCTAGTTGATGATTCATGCATGAATGGTATAGGAATGAATTACTAACATGAATGCCATGTAATGGACTCAATATATGCATGGTCATGATGATTTGTGATAATAAACTCTTATGAACTCCTAAGTGTTAGAAAATTCGTAAAGGTTATTTCTAAAAGCTATTCTTCCACTTTACACTCCTTAGGGTTTCTTTGACTTTTAATCTTGTAATCCACTTGTTATCTAACTAAAAATAAGTTCTCAAAGTCTATATTAATCATGGCCTTCATTCATGCATAAAAATTCCCATTTTTCATTTGGTAAACATGTCTTTAAACAAGCTTTTTGTAAAAATCCGAATTTTCCAAATTTCATTTTCTTGCATTTTTCTTATGGAAAAACTTGTCTAATGCATTAAAAATTGAAGCTCCAATATATATATTATCTAAGGACTTCATTTAGCTTATAAAACATCAAATTTAGACTTAGATACCAAGTGTTCTTGTAGGCATGAACCTAAATTACGAATTTAACCATTGATCAACATATCAACATTTTTCATTCTAACTCCACTACTTGTTTTACATTCCTATCATGCCTAAACTCATCCAAGCTTATGAAAATCATTCTTCAAGATATCTATCACATATACCCTTCATTTTTCTTGTGAAATATGAGAAAAAAATGATTTTGGTGGCTTTTAAGGTAGGGTTTCCATTTCATCCGAATTTTCAACATTGCATATTCAACAAAACCTTTCCTTTTTCAATGTTCTTGCTTCCTACATGTAAAGATCTACTATCTAACACCTCTATACATATACAAGACTACATTTTTATGATCATCAATGCATGGAAATAAAAATAACTCTATGATCATACATGTACATGGAGTTGTGGATGTCTAAACTTTAGATCTACTATATAATGCATGAATCATGGATCTCATGGCATGAACAACAATATATATGCAAGATCTCTACTTTACATGCATGAACAAGTTGATATTTCAAACAAAACTCATTCAAAGACTAGATCCACTTCTTGTGATGGCTTGAGATTCTTGTAGTAGTGTTTTCATGTCCCTTGCTCATGCTCATTGGGATTTAATGAGAAAACACACAAGAATGATCTTGCCATTACAAGATTTGGGATGAACAAAGCCTAAAATCAACATACCAAGGAGTCTTGAAGGAGAAAAGAGAAGAAAATGAGTTGAAATTGTGAGGGGAGGAGGAGGGCTCACGGCACAAAGGGAAAAATGAGAGAGTTTTCTCTTTTACAAATTTGAAACAAGAAGAAATGAAGAGAGAGAGAGAAAAATATGTTTATATTAAGTGAATTAGGGTTTTAGTTGAATAAATTAAGTAAAAACAATTCAAATGGAGAGGGGAAGCAAGGGGGGGGGGGGGGGGGGGGGCGCCGGCCACAATATGTGTGTGTGTGTGTGTGTTTTGAAATTTTTGATATTTGTAATTTAGTTAATTAAAATGTAATAAATGTGATTATTTAAGAGACAAAATTTCTTGGAAAAGAAAATTGAAATGAGTAGTTGTAAGGATGTAAGAATAGGGTATGGGTAGTGTGTAGTGTAGGTTGTACTTGTGAATAGTAGACAAGACATCTACTTTACCGGTTGTTCCGAAAACACGGGAAAAGCTATAACTGTAATTTTTATAGCTCGGAAAATTATAAAATTGATATTTTTGGAATCCTTATAAAATTACGGTTCTAATGAATATTCCGGAACATTTTTCTGAATCCGTGGCCGGGGCACGCTTTTCCGTAATTGAGCTCGGGAAGGCTCGGAATTGAAAAATTCCCGAATTTAAAACTTTCAAAGGTTTAAAATGTACTTTAAAACAATAATTCAACTTCATTTACTTTATAAAATTTCTTTTATTATGAAACCGAAGGAAAGCCGGATTTAGGGTTCCTAGGCTCCTCTCACTGGACTCAAACTGGACCGGATTAGGGTTTCGCTTCCCACTCCTGGGGTTTCCTAGCTACCAAGAATACCGGGGTTTACAATGAAGGCCATGATTAATATAGACTTTAGGAACTCATTTTTATTTAGATAACAAGTGAATTTCAAGAATAAAATCAAAGAAACCCTAAGGAATGTAAAGTTGAGAAGAATAGCCTTGTTAGAGGTAACCTTTATGTAATTTTGCAACAATTAGGAGTTCGTAAGGGTTTATCATCAAAAATCATCATGACCATGCATATATTGAGTTCATTACATGGCATTCATGTTAGTAATTCATTCTTATACCATTCATCCATGAATCATCAACTAAGAACATTTCTCATCAAAAGCAAAACAATTTTTCGAATTGAGAAAGGGGCAGAACAGAACTGATCCCACTGTTCCGTGGCCTTACTACCTTCAAAACTTGAAAATAATACTAGAAATAGATATATCTTTCGAAGTAGATAGAGATTGATATAAAATTTTACGAAATTCCGAGTTAAAATGACCAAGTTATGGCCGTTTTAAGTCGGAGCTTCCGCAAATAGCGAGAATTCCGAATTCATCTAGTTTAGATGCATAGCTTGAATTAGTTACATGATGAGAATCTCATTAGGATTATTCTTACTTAGTAGGTGATCCCAAGCAGGACGACACCTTACCGCCCGATTATTACTATTAGAAAGATCGGCGTCCAATGGCCGAGTGAGTTTTACTTCCACTCTCAATTAATGATTGTGATTGTAATATAGTGGCACTAGTGGTGTAGGCAAAGATAAAAATGAATATGCATAATGGGGTATATGGGAATTATATATGTATTTGTCTGCTGTCGATGCGTGAAATGAACATAAGAAATATCGAAACCGGGTGTTAAACTATTGACTGATTAGCTAGTATCTTATATTGAATGTTTGTGAACACTCGTTGGACACCTAAAAGAATTGAACTAATGTATACTCGACTGCAATGATAATTGGATTCATTCATATCACGATGGGGATGGAGCATTGGCATTGGTTGGTTTTTCGTGATCCATAAAACGAATATGTTGGTTAATCGTGATCCATAAAACGAATTTGTTGGTTAATCGTGATCCATAAAACAAATTAGTGTTAGTTGACCGTGAACTTAAACGGCGTCGTACCGTAGGATTCGTTAATCTACTAACCCGGGATGGAGGGCGCAAGTCCATCCACATATGATTTCCGGTTGGTTATATGTTTGTTGAACTCATTTGTTTGCTGCACACATTTGCTTGTATAATCACTTGTTTGAATGATTTGTATTTAATTGTGATATGGAAGTTATTACTCACTAAGCTAGTTAGCTTACGCTCCCATAGTTTTTACTTATTGCAGCACGAGTTTATCTGGCTTAGGCCGAGGCAAGCCACAGCACAGGTACCAGAGATAGGAGTTTCCCATAGAAGTTTACCTCATTCTTTTTGTATAAACTTCCGTTGGAAACTAAAGGACTCTGGATGACTGTAATGACTTATATTAGTTTGCG